>CM077154.1:15704780-15918986 GCA_039583875.1 Platanthera guangdongensis
GAATTGATTGTAGATATCTGTATAAAATGTTTAGCATGCATCTAAGTATGAGTAATATTTTGTGTTTGATAATGACTTGACACACTCACTTATTTTGATAAACTACATGTGTTTTTAATCTTACACTTGCATAATCTTACACTTGCATAATTGTGTGGTGTAATAACATAATAATTAAAATGCATAAAAAGATTACCTACAGTATATTGAATTTTTTATTTCAATTCTTTATTTTTCATGCACTTATTCATTAGATAAAAGTGGTCTAAAAAATTTAAATGATATTGTTTGTAAAACAAGTGAATTCGCAGTCCTTACTCACAAGCATAAAAAGCATATAATAAATGCCAAGGAAAACTTCAGCAAGCACTACTCACCCTCCTGATAAGTCTTAATGAGTATTGTGAGGCTGACCACCTTAGAAAGGATTATAAGTGTCTTGTAGCAAACAAAAGTATTCACCACTTCTCGTAGTACACTGGATCACAAAAATAAAAACATAGTTAAAAAGAATAAATGTGATCCCCAAGCACTACTTCGCTCCTTGATAAGTCTTAATGAGCATTGTGTGAGCGATGAACCTTGCTAGTTGTACTTTGTATGTATATGCATTGAATATCATGCAAGTAATTTTATTTGTATATTTTTAATGTTGTGTTATTTTATTATATATGTCATTCATTTTGATTAATACATTTATATACTTTATCAAATAAATTTTTTGTATACATTATTTATCATATATAAAAACTTCTACTCATGAGAATGGATTCCTAATGCATAATCTACATAATTCTCCACAAACGTAAGTAAATGCATAGATAGCAATCATTGCCACTCAATGTTTTTGTTTACTTGAAATGCAAAGTTTATTATATTGTAGATTTGTATCTTTCTTGATATTTTCAAGTCATGCTTGCAATTATATCTCAATAAAATAACATCTCTCAGAAATTTAACTCAAACATCAAATTTTCAGTTTTAAAACTCATTATTTTTTATATACTCTTAATTTATAAAAAGATTTTATTTTAAGAATGCTTATTACACTTTCTAATGTGATTATTAAATGCACATTTTCATGTATTTTTTTCAACAAGTTGTATCTTAAAATAAAAATGCATACTCTATCATTTAATCTTTGTTGCTTACTACATTATGCTCCATCATTCTTATTTTTAACAAGTGGTATTTAATAAGCTATATATTATATTTTTTTCCAACATAGAGCACATTAATTCTTATTGTATACAGTCACCTAATACCCTCTTTTGATACTACGAAAGAGGAGAATAAATTGCATAAATCTAATTTTTAAGGGAGAGTACATTAAAAATTCATAGGAAACATCTATGTAAGGGGAGTAATCATATAGGAGGTGTATACTTTATTTGTTCCTCAATCATGACTATTCTTCCTATAAGTTATCCCTAATCAATCTTAAAAGTTATATACTTATCCCTACCCACTTTTGATAATACAAAAGAGGGAATATAAACTGAGGAAATTTAGTGGGATAGATATTTAATGGTTAGTAAAAATATCTAAGGACACTTATGTAGAGGGTCTTCATATATTTGCACTTGTACTTTAAAGTTTTCACGCTAAAGCTTGTTATTCATGTATATCTTTTGTCGAACTTATCTATACACAATTGTTCTAAAACTCACTGATTTTCTATATTAAAGTGCAGCTAGATCTGATATACTCTAGAGGGGTGAATAGAGTATATGGTGCTTTGAAACTTTTTACAACAATTGTTTAATAGAGTGAGCAGGGAAAGTTAAAAATCTAATCACAGAACGAAGTTAAACAAAAGCTAATCACAGAAAAATCAAGGCCAGAAAAAAAAATAACACAAGCAAACCAGAAGACGCAAGGAAATATATTGGTTCCCCTAACTTGGGTACATCCACTCTTTCTACCACCCTAGGTAGGAATCCAGTGCAGATGAGTTGATCAGGTGTCCTGGGCACCAATGAGCTTTTGATAAGGTGCTCAAAACCAAAGCAGATTTTTTGATCAGGTTCTTGCCACCAATGAGCTTTTGACAAGGTGCTCAAAACCAAGATCAAACTTTTGAAGGGATTTGAGAAACCCTTTACAGAGAGGGGGTGAGAGAGTGATGGAAGTCTTCTCTTTCTCAGATCAACTAAGAAGACTATGTGGATTGTTGATGTCAAAGCTCCCCCTGAATCCTTGAGATCTTTAGGAAGAAAAGCTTTGCTGAGGGGGTAGGCCTTCAAAGATTGAACTCCAGCAATAGATGATTTCAGCAATAGCTGAAATGTTGAATGTCTGGAGTCTTGAAATATGTTCCTTGAATACTTAAAACTAAAGAGATCTGAGATTTTAGAAAAGTTTGATCTCTTTGGATGAGTGTTCTTGAGAATCCTTTGAGACAGAAGATTTTTTTGAAGATTATTGATTTTTGACTGTGTGTCTCTGTATCTCAGTAATCTGTCTCTATGTTATTGATTCAAAAAGAATTCTTTTCTTTTATTCTCTGATACTGAACAAAAACATTCTCTCTGAGAAGAATAGCCGTTGGCCAGCATTAATTGCATCCTTATTGCAAAATCTCTTCTGGAGGAAAGTCCACAGAATATTTCCTTGAAAAATCCTTGAAACTTGGTGCAGCAATGAATGAAAATGGCTAGGAAATCTCTGAATTAATTGCAGAATAACTCCTTAACTGATTTGAATTTTGAATCTAGAAACATCCTTGAAGTTATCTGAAATCGTCAAACTGAGCTCTGCTATCGTCGAGCTGAGCTCAGCGATATAGAAATATACAGCAGCAAAATATCATCGATCTGAGCTCAAAGATCGTGGAACTGAGTTCAGAGATAAAGATCCAGAACAGAGTCAAAATCGTCGACCTGAGCTCACCGATCGTCGAACTGAGTTCAACGATATGATGAAGTTGAGCTCAGCGATCGTCGAATGGAGCTCGACGATCTGTCGAAGTTGAGCTAGACGATCGTGGATCGGAGTTCGACGAATCGTCGTGCTGAGCTCGACGATATGACTTAGTCTCCAATCAGAAAATCTTGGTCTTCAGGGCAGCTTCCAAACCTAGACTTCTAACCCTTAGACTCAATTCTAATTGACCTATTGAGCTATACAGGAGGTCAAGCTTGATTCCTAGAGACATAGTGATCCTGACCCAATTAGTAATAGGTGTTCCAACAATCTCCCCTATTTGGGTTAGGATTACTATTTACAAACTTTGGAAAATTAAAAAATACATACAAACAGCAAAATAGAAAACACAAGCTAGACATTGCAGAACCACAGAGATATATAACATCCAGATAGAAATCAGAAATCACAGAGAATGTCACCTTACATTATCATTTCTTTCCTTGCCCTTAACAAGTTTGATCTCTCTTTAGGATTGAGGCTTCTTTATTTGATCTGGTGTCATCTGCTGCTCCTAAATATGTTTGCTTTTTAGGCCTGGGAACCACATCTTCAGGATGTAATTCCATATACCTGTCAGAATCAAAGAATTTACTTGATGCATATCTTTCTAGCTCTTTCTGTCTCTGTTCAGACATTGTTGAGATGTTGGATGAATCTTTTCCTTGCTCTCTAGTCTTTTTGATCTGATCCAGTGCAGCTAGTTCCTTTAATATTGCAGCCCAGGCAGCTGGATTATTCTCAGGATCCTCAAAAGGCACAGGTGGCTCATATCTGTTAGAGGGATTGTCTTGAGAGGGCCTGAAAGACACAGTTTATTTCAGCTTATAAGGGAAAGGTCCAGATGTTGTATTAGTTGAAATTTGTCTTTCCCTAGAATATGGGTGTTGCCTGGAGTAATCTTTAGAGTAGACTTGAAGATCTCTTTGATTTCCTCTGTATCCTCCTCTCCTGGAATGAGAACCCCCTGGATTGGCTTCCCCTATTATAAGATCTGGTATGAGGCTGATAGGGGGCCTGACTTCTGGCTGGGGTTTGAGCTGCAGAGCTTCCACCTGCACTGCATCAGGAGGAGGTGTGGAGGAGGATGAGAGTGTTGAAATTGGGAGGAACCTTTTTCATATTTTCCTTTCTTTTTTCATTGCCTCTAACTGATTCTTGGAGTACTGCATCCAGTGCTCAGGATAGGGCAGTCATGGAGAATGTGTAGTATGGAATGTCATGTTATCCTTAACCTTGGCAGGAGGTACCCTCTCATGGCTTTGCTCCTTGCCTTTCTTTTCCTAACAATGGTAGGCAAAGATTCATCAAGTCTGTTCTAAATTCATCACTTTCAGAACTCTGGTCATCATGTAAGACCCCTTTTTTTTTTCTTCTTTTTCGACACGGGGTCTTAGGCCCAGATCCGCCGTTTTGCGGTGACTCCTTCACGCCCTGAAGGGTCATCACCACAAAGCGCCGATTCTGCCGGCCAATTCGATCACATAAAAGTAGCGTAAGGAAGTAAAATGAAAACTGTCTGTCCACAGGGAATCACATGACATATATAAATATAACTCCACGAAGGGAGTGTCCACAGAAGATAACATCAGAGTAGCAAAAATACGGGCTTATGCCCGGTACAACATATCCTCACTACAAAGTCACTCATGCGGAAGCAAAAGCTGAAAAACTACTCAGGGTCGAGACTCACAGTCCCGGCTGTATGAACTCCAGAGCTAGACTGCCCCATCTCCAAGCGCACCGGTCTCTGGGGCTGCTCCTCCATGCTGGTCTCCACGATCCCCTAAATGATGCGGTTCGAAAACCGTTAGTCTAAAAGACTAAGTCCTATCATCCCCCACCCCTCCCCCACGGCTCCTAGGCACCGAGCGGAGAGGAAGAAAGGGGAGGACTTGAAGGTGGAGAATATCAAAGCAGATGGCAGCGGTCCTATTCTAGCAAGTTCTATAGCATATAAAGACAATAAAATGTAAGCTGAAATGTAACCTTCACTTATGTGGAAAAAACACATAAGCCAAGGGGTCTTTTGCAAGGCTCCCATCGTATAAAAAGTCCCATACCGATTTATACGTTGGGGTGTCGGTGGTCAAACAGCAGTAACTAAATATATCAAAATTAACCTTAATTTATAAACTTGCCCACACAAGCTTATAGACTAAGGGGTCGTTTTGCAGGTCCTAATGTATAAGCGTCCCATTCCACTTATACATCAGGTGTCAGGGGTTAAATGAATCGATTATGCTATGACATGCAAGTGGGTATGATGGATCATGCAAGTGCAACACACACACCCGACTCTGTGCACACAGACCTTTAGTTCCCCCTTTCTGGAGCCGTAACCTCCCAGGATACCTCCGTAGTGGCAGACGGAAGCGGTGGGTTGGGCCTCGCCCACCTCTAAACCAGTAAGGCACTACCGGTCAGACCTATCGTACGCCTCAACGCTTGGTGCACGAAGCGGACTCCTGCGTACTCTTGCCGGCTGGCGCACCGGACTTCTGTTGGCGAAGTGCTAACCACACTTGCCGAGTCAACGTATTGGCGTCGGTGCATCGACCCTCCAATACCGAAAACCCACCACCTTAATTTATTTTCCTTTTATGCACATGCAGATTTAGCGTAAACAAAACCCGAGCCGAAGCTCCCCGACCAAGAGTCCGTCTTTAACCATCCGAGCCGAAGCTCCCAGCTGACTTTTGTGCTAACAGTGCCTGTGAAATGTGCAACCCTAATTACTAAGTTACTCTTTTCAGCTTGTTAAACAGTTTACGTTAACCCAGGACTGCCCCCGGTATTCCCTGTGAAGGGCTCTCAAGGGGCACTAGGAACTGTGTTGGGATTACGCCCAGCGTTCCCTTTCGCAAGGTACTTATTTTATTATTGGTTGATCCCCTTACCCATTATTTTCTCATGTTTCGATACGCTAATCCTAGGGTGATTTGACTCCAACTCTCCTTGGGTAGGACGATCTTTCGTCGGGCCCGAACGCCTTTAAACCCTAGACAAATCCACACCCTACTCACTCATCTTCCAAAGATGCAGCCCTTTCCACTTGTCCTTACAGCAAACCATCAAGACCCATCATACGTGCCCTAATTCAATCCAAATGAAATCCTGCAGTTTTGCTATATGCAGACCACTTAAGCTACGTGACCCGTAAAAGGGAAGTACATGAAATACTCATCCAGTACCCTCATGATAATTATCAGAGGTCTATTATGATAAATATAGACTAAATTCAGAAAATCATATTTTTCCCAATTAATCTACTATTTATTGAATTTTCCTCAAAAACTAGGCCATAGTCAATTTGAACATGAACCATAAGATTTTCTCAGGTAATGGCCTCCTAAAATTTGTATTCACTAAATAACAGAGAAATATCATTGGATGCTAATTTTCATAATTTTCCAGATAATTCTTGACCTCTAAAGGATTTATTAAAATAATTCCAAAAATCAAAAATAATGAAGGAAGTGCCACATATATGTCTCCAATAATTATGTAAAAATTACTAGGGCTTCATAGGGAACTAAAAACATCATGATGAAGAAATTAGAATTTTTCAGACAATCTAAAAGTCATTATTAAATTTTCCAAGGTTCCATGGAATTAAATAATTAAAGAAGCAACAACTAAATATCATTCTTCAAAAATTCCATAAAACTTTACAGAGATGGGTAACATGATTATAAGCCCCTTGCTAAGTTTTATCAAGTTTAAGCAAGTATAGTGCTCTGCAAAAACTCTTAAGTGGAAATTATAAAATATAACTCTGTGAATAAAGTACCAAAAATATTCATCCAAAATTTATTATAAAATTTCCAGAGACATGTATGCCCTAAGCAACTACCCATTCAAAATCTCAGCCCTTTTCAGATAGTTTTGGTATTAGTTCTTATGGTTTCAAAGCTAGTGCCCTAAACTAGGGTTATGGATTTAAGGGGTCTTTAATCTTCCAAATGCCCTAAAATTTTAACCATAGGACCATAGTGACCCTATGGTCATCATTCCCAAGTTTCAAGCCCATCCAAGGTCTTTTGACCCCAATTTCTTCAAACCCTAGAGAATTACCCTAAAGGGCCTACCCTACACTTCTAGGGCTACCCTAGCCCAATCCACTCCAAACTTCATGAGTGAGTGTAAAAAGTTAAATCATATCAGTGGCCAAAGTTTCAGCCTCTGTTGAGGTGATTTGGTCACTTAAAACCAAAAGTGCCACTTTTGACCAAAATGCCCTTCATAGGGTAGAACTAGGGTTGGGTCAAAACCTATTCAACACTCACCCAAACCAACTGAAATTTTATACAGGTACCTAATTGGAGCCCAGGGACCACTCACCAAAATTTGGGAGGGTTTGGTGTGTTTAGGGCACCTATTTAATTTATCTAATGATTATTAAATTTTTACCAAAACTATAGAAATATTTTCTCCAAAAATTCCCATTTTTGGGCAGGCCCTAGGTATGCCTAGGATAGACCCTCTGCCAAAATTTCAGCCCATTTGGGCTTGGGGTGAAGAGTGGGCACTCATTTTAGTGACTGCCTAGCCCTAAGGACATGTCCCACCAAAATGGGTGCCCTGGTCTAACCAGTGACCCAAAAGGGTCCCAACAATTTTTGCTGCAAACTAGACACCCTAAGCTACAATGTTCATGTTGGGCAAATTTCCATCCAGGGTCCCTAGGTATTTTTAAACATTAATTACATTAAATACATCCAGTGTGACAAAAATGAAATAAATTTTATTTAACCCTATAGTATCTGATCTGATGCCGCACGAATCTTGGCGCAGATCGACGGCATCTGGTCATCGTCCCCACTGAGCCAACGGCTGGGATTGGTTCTGCCTGGAGCGATTTCCAAGCTCTGCCGCCGGCGATCCAGCCCCTTCCCCGGCCGGCCACCGCCACCAACACCTCCGTTGAGGTGGTGGCTGTCGTCAGGCGGCGGCTCCGCCGCCGGAGAGGTGTTTTCCGGCGGATTGAGCAAGACTTTTCCTTGCCGAAACCAGGAGAAATCCTGGATTCGATCGGGCTCAATTGAGCCCGAAACTCTAGCCTAAGGATTCCTAGGATCTACCCGCGAGTTAAGGAGAGGAGGAGGACCTTCCTGGCGGCCTGGATGCGAGAGGAGCGGGCGGGATGCCATTGGCGACGGCGGCGGCGCTCGGCTTCTGCAACTGCACGGTGGAGGGCTCGTCTCCTCCAGGTAAGTGCTCCAAAATGATCCCCTCGGCTCCCTGATGGTGTTTAAAAGGCAATTGGGGGAGGGGAGAGGCTGGTTCTTCAATGGCCATTATCTCCATTAATGGAGTGGCTCGGGTTGTGTGGAGGGGGGCTGAACCCACCCCTTGGTGGCCGGGAAACGGCTGGAATCAACTCCTCTCTCCTAGAGGAGTTGATTGCAGCCATAAAGGGTGGCTGTTAGTCTCCCTTGGCCGGCCTCTTACTTCCCCCTTCTCCTTCCTCATTTCTCTCTCCTCCATTATCATGGAGAGGAGCTTTTTCTCTCTCCTAGTCACCTCTGGTTGACTAGTCAACCCCACAAGCTAAAGGCAGCCCACTGGATTATGATGATCATGGGAATGGGCTTAGCCTAAGGGAGAAGTGGCTTGAGCTTGGGTTAGCCCTTTTTGGGCTAAGTTGACTTGACCCTCAATGAGGGTTGACTTGGCCAATTTGACCATCTAGGTTGACCCCATTGGGTCCTGGGTGGTTCATTGGCCTCCCCTAAGGTCTATGTAGGGCTGGGTAGGGTTGACTTGGCACCTTAAAGGTCACTTGACCCTTGGTAAGGTCACTTTGACCATTTAGAGCTAGAGTTGACTTGGGTCAACATGACCATTAGGGTCCACCCCTATGGATCCTTGGTGACCCATTGACTTCCCTTAGGGTCTAGGTAGGGTTATATGGGGTTGCCCTGCACTTTGGAGGTCACATACCCTTAGTAGGGGTACTTTGACCAGATTAGGGCTTGAGTTGACCTGGGTCAACCTGGCCTCTAGGGCTGACCCCAATGTGTCCTTAGTGACCCATTGTCCTCACTTTAGGGTTAGGAGGGCATAGGTGGGGTCCTCTAGACTAGGAGTGGGTCTATTGGCCCTAAGTGGGCTAGGTTGACCTATTTAGGGCTAGGGTTGACCTTGGTCAACTGGGCCTCTTGGGTTGGCCCTAATGGGTCCTTTTGGCTCTAATGGGTCTCCCAAAATGTTTGGGAGTGTTGTGATAGGGTCTTGGGGTCATGGTGAAGCCCCATTGTCATCCTAAACTATTGTTCAGAATTCTACTATCTGCAGACCATGGTGATCCCTACCTTGGCCTCCTATCTCTTGGCCCATTTCTGGCTTCCCAGGGTTTTGTCATGACCTAGTCATGGCCAAAACCACTCTTAGGGGTCTAGTTGGAAATGGGATGTTACAAATCCCAATAAACAAAACAAAGATTTCGTCCCCGAAATCAAGGTTGGACCTACGGGTCTTATTACCGAAGGAAAGAGTCTTGTAACATCCCATTATGACGTCTTGTTTGTTAAATTTGATTTAAGGGAAAACTTAGATCTAAGACCCCTTTCGCCCAAACGGCGAACCAAAATCCCAATAAACAAAGTTAAGCCCCCAATAAACAAAGATAAGCCCCTATCTACCTAGAGCAGCCCTTAGTATACTTAAAGCAGAAAAATAAATTAACATCTTGAGGGGTCTGAGAGGTATACCTGACTGAATAGCTCGGGGTATCTTTGTCGCATCAGGTCCTGTGGCTCCCAGGTATGCTCCTCCTGGCCGTGGTTCCTCCACAGGACCTTGACTAGAGGGACCCTCTTGCGTCGTAAGACCCGCACTCCTCGGTCGTCGATCCTCACAGGCTCCAAATGAACAGACCGGTCTGAAGCTACCGGCCCTTCGGTGGTCAGAATCTGCTGCTCCGGGCGTAGTAGAGCCCTCCTCAAAGAAGAAATGTGGAAGACGTCGTGCAGCGCTTCTAGCTCTGGTGGTAACTCCAGCCGGTAGGCTAGGGGTCCGATCCGCTCCAGGATCCTGTAAGGGCCCATGTACCTAGGGCTGAGCTTCTTCCTCCGACCACGCACCCGTGAAACTCCATGCATGGGCCGGATTTTCAGAAACACCCGGTCCCCCACCTGGAACTCCACCTGCCGATGTCGGGCGTCATAGTACTTGGCCTGTCTACTCTGCGCCTCGAGCATCCTGTCTCTGATCAGCCTCACTTGTGCCTCGGTGTCTTCAACGAACTCTGACCCCAATACCTTCGGATCTTCGTTCTGCACCCATGAGAGCGGGGTCCGGCATCTCCTCCCGTACAAGGCTTCGTAAGGCGCCATCCTGATGCTGGACTGGTGGCTGTTGTTATAGGAGAACTCGACAAGGGGTAAGAGTTTCTCCCACGGTTCCCCGCGATCTAAGATGCATAGCCTCAAAAGGTCCTCCAGCGTCCGGTTGGTGCGTTCTGTCTGCCCGTCTGTCTGGGGGTGGAATGCAGTGCTGAAAGTCAATCGCGTGCCTAAGTAAGCTTGCACGGACCTCCACTCCCTGGAGGTGAACCTGCCATCCCGATCCGACACTATCGTCCTGGGCACTCCATGATAACGAATGAACTGCTCCACAAACTTCCGCACCAGTACTCCTACTGAATCATCCTTCCTGATCGGTATAAATCGAGCCACCTTGGTCAACCGATCGACGATTACCCAGATCGAGTCATTCCCTGTCCGAGACCGGGGAAGCCCATGTATGAAGTCCATGGCTATGTCATCAAACTTCCACTCCGGCACCGGGAGTGGCTGCAATAATCCTGCGGGGTTCCTGCACTCCGCCTTCACTAGCTGACATGCCTCACAATGGGTCACGAAGTGTGAGACATCCTTCTTCATGCCCGGCCAGTACATCGTCCTCTTCAAATCAGCCGTCATCTTTGTGATCCCCGGGTGTACAGAATACCGGCTGCAGTGCGCCTCCATCATAATATCCTCCCGGATCTGGCCTCCCTCCGGTATATACACCCGTCCTCTGAAGCACACCAGATCGTCCCTCAGTGTGTAATCTCCTGCAGTGCCCGCCTTCAGAGCTTGGAAGATGGGTTCCAACTTGGCATCCTGCCTCTGTCCCTCTCTGACCCGGTCTCTGATGTCATCGGTAACGCCTATCGCGGCCAAGTACTCCTCATAGAGCTCAGGATCATCAGACGATACCAGAGTAATGTGCATGTCCTCTAGTCTCTGCAGCAGCTCCATAGACATCAACTGAGGCTCTGCTCCTGTTGTGGCGGCTCTCCGACTCAGTGCATCTGCCACCACGTTTGCCTTCCCCGGGTGATAGTGCATCTCATACTGATAGTCAGATAGAAACTCCACCCACCGCCTTTGCCTGATGTTCAGTTCCTTCTGCGTGTCCACGTACTTAAGGTTCTTATGGTCGGAATATATGTCACAGTGGACTCCATAAAGGTAGTGCCGCCATATCTTCAGTGCGAATACAACTGCCCCCATCTCAAGGTCATGTACTGGGTAGTTCTTCTCATGGGTCTTCAGCTGGCGGGAGGCATAAGCTATGACGTGTCCGTTCTGCATCAGTACCGCTCCCATCCCCTGATATGATGCGTCGGTGTAGACCTGGAATCCCTCCCTCCCCGAGGGAAGAGTAAGAATGGGAGCCGAGGTCAGCCGATCCTTCAGCTCCTGGAAAGCTGTCTGGCACTGCGGGGTCCACACGAACGGTGCCTCCTTCTTTGTCAAGGATGTGAGCGGGAGGGCGATTCGAGAGAATCCCTCTACGAACTTCCGGTAATAACCGGCAAGTCCTAGAAAACTCCGTACGTCAGTGGCTGTTTTCAGCTGCGGCCACTCTGAAATAGCTCGAATCTTTGCCGGGTCCACTGCCAGCCCGGCTCCGCTGATAATGTGACCTAAGAACGCCACCTCCTTCAGCCAGAACTGACACTTACTGAATTTCGCATAAAGGTGATGCTCCCGCAGTCTCTCCAGGGTCAATGCTAGATGTCGTGTATGCTCCTCCTCCGTCTTAGAATAGATAAGGATGTCGTCTATGAACACTATGACAAACACATCCAAGTAAGCCTCGAAGACCCGGTTCATGAGGCTCATAAATGCTGACGGAGCATTCGTGAGCCCGAAGGGCATCACGATGAACTCATACAATCCATACCGGCTACTAAAGGCCGTTTTCGGGATATCCTCCTCCTGGATCCGCAGCTGGTAATAGCCTGATCTCAAGTCCAGCTTCGAAAAGTAATGGGCTCCCTCCAGCTGATCGAACAACTCGTCTATCCTGGGGAGCGGATAGGTATTTCGGACGGTCAGCCTATTTAGTGCTCGATAGTCGATGCACAGGCGTAAGGTGCCGTCCTTCTTCTTTACGAATAGGACAGGAGCTCCCCATGATGAGGAACTCGGCCTAACAAATCCTGCTTCCACCAGCTCCTGCAACTGTGTCCGAAACTCCGCCAACTCCTTCGGGGCCATCCGATAAGGGGCCTTGGATACCGGCTTAGCCCCTGGTACCAGCTGAATCTGGAAGTCCTTCTCCCTATGCGGAGGTAGTCCCGGCAGCTTATCCGGAAAAATATCGGCGTAGTCACGAACCACCGGAATGTCTGCGATCAAGTCCTTCTCCTCAGTCATCTCGAACAATACTTGGTATACCTCGTCCCCTTGCATATGGGCCTTAATGGCCTGAATAGATGAAAGCAAGCGACGGGAGACCGGTGTAGTACCTTCGAACGTTGCATAAGTATCGCCGTGGCTGAGCACGACCCTCCCTGCCGGGCAATCAATCTGGGCATGGTTCCAGACAAGCCATGTCATGCCCAAGACGAGATCGAAGTCCGGCATCCTCAAGATCGTCGCCGGGGCCTCGAGTGTCAACCCCTCTATGGTAACCTCCAGGAGGCACTTTTCTGTGGACTGAATCTCCATCCCATTGGGGAGGCGCACCCTCCTGGGTAGTCCTGTATAGCAACGAATCTGATCCAGGTCCTTGACGAAATCCTCCGATACAAAGTTATGTGATGCCCCCGTGTCGAACAGGGTGTGGGCAGGCTTGCCGCACACCATCACCATTCCTAAATCAGTTTGAAAGAAATTCTAGCGTAAGGTTTTCTAACCTAGGTTGTATAGTAGTTCTATCAATGCTTAATACGAGCAAAGAATAATTCTAACATTAAGATTACTCTCATACCTGCAATAACCCTGTCCGGGTTCCGGGCTGTGCTAAGTCCAGAGCGTAAATCTGCTCCCCATTCTGCCTGCGGTCGCCTCCCTGGTAACCACGTCCTCGGCCGCGTCCTCGGCCTCCGAAATGCTGGGCCGGTGGGCCACCCCGTGGTGCTGGAGGTGGTGCCCCCCTCATAGGGCAATCTCTCCGGAGGTGTCCCACCTGGTGACAGTGGAAGCACTCCGGCGGGGGATACGCCATACCCGGGGTCTCTGCATCTCCTGGATCCGGAGAGGTTGAGGGGCCAAGACCACCTGCTCTCTCGGCTCCTGCCTCAACTCCTGACGAGGCTGCTCCTCTGCCCTTCTTCCATCTGGTACGATGCCTCGCCGCTGATCATTTCGGGCCCTCCGGCCCTGGTCCTCCGTTTGCCGTTTCCGGCCCCGGTGGTGTGCCAGTCGGCCTCAATCCTCTTCGCCATCTCTAAAATCCGGGAGATGGGCCCGTCAGAGACAAAAAGCAAAGCCTCTCTCAACTCCTCTTTTAGGCCCTTATAAAACCTCTTGACGTACCCCGCTTCATCCAGCTGATAAGAGCCCGCATATCGGGCCAAATGATCGAACTCTCGGTGGTACTCCACCACTGTCCTGGTGCCCTGCCTCAGCTGCAAGAAACGCTCCTCCAACTCGTCCCTGGCCGACTGAGGAAACAAAGTGCTCCAGCAGCGTGGCCCTGAATTCTTCCCATGTGATTTCTGCAATCTCTCTATCCGCAAAAGTCGTGTCCAACAGCGTCTTCCACCACCGCTTGGCATGTGACTCCAAGCAAGATACCATTAGGGCCACCCTCTCCTCCCAGGGGCATCGTATCCCCGTCAACATCTCGTACATCACATCCAGCCACTCCTCTGTCCGTACTGCCGACTCCGTCCCCAAGTAAGATGGGGGAGAGAGTCCTCGGAAGGTGCTCATCCAGTTGGCCCCTGGGTTTGGCTGCTGGGCTGGGGCTTGCTGAGCCCGGAAGCCTCAAGGATGGCTATAAGGGTCTGCCCCATGTCTGACTGGAGGAAAGGTGTGGGGACCATGGGAGGTGGTGCAATGTCTGGAATCTGCTGAGCTCCACCTTGTGGGGTGGGCTGAGCTGAGGGCTGCAAAATGAACTACATCAGTAGGTAATCGACTCAATGCCTAATGATAGTGGACAATTTATATGTGATTCCCCCCATATGGGCACACCACCGCTTCCGCTGCTTAGTTTTGTCCCCAAACTAAACCCGCGCGGGGGTGACCCAGGGTTGTGGACGGCTACTTTTCGATCGAGGTTTCCTCTGATACCACTTGTAAGACCCCCTTTTTTTTTTCTTCTTTTTCGACACGGGGTCTTAGGCCCAGATCCGCCGTTTTGCGGTGACTCCTTCACGCCCTGAAGGGTCATCACCACAAAGCGCCGATTCTGCCGGCCAATTCGATCACATAAAAGTAGCGTAAGGAAGTAAAATGAAAATTGTCTGTCCACAGGGAATCACATGACATATATAAATATAACTCCACGAAGGGAGTGTCCACAGAAGATAACATCAGAGTAGCAAAAATACGGGCTTATGCCCGGTACAACATATCCTCACTACAAAGTCACTCATGCGGAAGCAAAAGCTGAAAAACTACTCAGGGTCGAGACTCACAGTCCCGGCTGTATGAACTCCGGAGCTAGACTGCCCCATCTCCAAGCGCACCGGTCTCTGGGGCTGCTCCTCCATGCTGGTCTCCACGATCCCCTAAATGATGCGGTTCGAAAACCGTTAGTCTAAAAGACTAAGTCCTATCATCCCCCACCCCTTCCCCCACGGCTCCTAGGCACCGAGCGGAGAGGAAGAAAGGGGAGGACTTGAAGGTGGAGAATATCAAAGCAGATGGCAGCGGTCCTATTCTAGCAAGTTCTATAGCATATAAAGACAATAAAATGTAAGCTGAAATGTAACCTTCACTTATGTGGAAAAAACACATAAGCCAAGGGGTCTTTTGCAAGGCTCCCATCGTATAAAAAGTCCCATACCGATTTATACGTTGGGGTGTCGGTGGTCAAACAGCAGTAACTAAATATATCAAAATTAACCTTAATTTATAAACTTGCCCACACAAGCTTATAGACTAAGGGGTCGTTTTGCAGGTCCTAATGTATAAGCGTCCCATTCCACTTATACATCAGGTGTCAGGGGTTAAATGAATCGATTATGCTATGACATGCAAGTGGGTATGATGGATCATGCAAGTGCAACACACACACCCGACTCTGTGCACACAGACCTTTAGTTCCCCCTTTCTGGAGCCGTAACCTCCCAGGATACCTCCGTAGTGGCAGACGGAAGCGGTGGGTTGGGCCTCGCCCACCTCTAAACCAGTAAGGCACTACCGGTCAGACCTATCGTACGCCTCAACGCTTGGTGCACGAAGCGGACTCCTGCGTACTCTTGCCGGCTGGCGCACCGGACTTCTGTTGGCGAAGTGCTAACCACACTTGCCGAGTCAACGTATTGGCGTCGGTGCATCGACCCTCCAATACCGAAAACCCACCACCTTAATTTATTTTCCTTTTATGTACATGCAGATTTAGCGTAAACAAAACCCGAGCCGAAGCTCCCCGGACCAAGAGTCCGTCTTTTAACCATCCGAGCCGAAGCTCCCAGCTGACTTTTGGTGCTAACAGTGCCTGTGAAATGTGCAACCCTAATTACTAAGTTACTCTTTTCAGCTTGTTAAACAGTTTACGTTAACCCAGGACTGCCCCCGGTATTCCCTGTGAAGGGCTCTCAAGGGGCACTAGGAACTGTGTTGGGATTACGCCCAGCGTTCCCTTTCGCAAGGTACTTATTTTATTATTGGTTGATCCCCTTACCCATTATTTTCTCATGTTTCGATACGCTAATCCTAGGGTGATTTGACTCCAACTCTCCTTGGGTAGGACGATCTTTCGTCGGGCCCGAACGCCTTTAAACCCTAGACAAATCCACACCCTACTCACTCATCTTCCAAAGATGTAGCCCTTTCCACTTGTCCTTACAGCAAACCATCAAGACCCATCATACGTGCCCTAATTCAATCCAAATGAAATCCTGCAGTTTTGCTATATGCAGACCACTTAAGCTACGTGACCCGTAAAAGGGGAAGTACATGAAATACTCATCCAGTACCCTCATGATAATTATCAGAGGTCTATTATGATAAATATAGACTAAATTCAGAAAATCATATTTTTCCCAATTAATCTACTATTTATTGAATTTTCCTCAAAAACTAGGCCATAGTCAATTTGAACATGAACCATAAGATTTTCTCAGGTAATGGCCTCCTAAAATTTGTATTCACTAAATAACAGAGAAATATCATTGGATGCTAATTTGCATAATTTTCCAGATAATTCTTGACCTCTAGAGGATTTATTAAAATAATTCCTAAAATCAAAAATAATGAAGGAAGTGCCACATATATGTCTCCAATAATTATGTAAAAATTACTAGGGCTTCATAGGGAACTAAAAACATCATGATGAAGAAATTAGAATTTTTCAGACAATCTAAAAGTCATTATTTAAATTTTCCAAGGTTCCATGGAATTAAATAATTAAAGAAGCAACAACTAAATATCATTCTTCAAAAATTCCATAAAACTTTACAGAGATGGGTAACATGATTATAAGCCCCTTGGCTAAGTTTTATCAAGTTTAAGCAAGTATAGTGCTCTGCAAAAACTCTTAAGTGGAAATTATAAAATATAACTCTGTGAATAAAGTACCAAAAATATTCATCCAAAATTTATTATAAAATTTCCAGAGACATGTATGCCCTAAGCAACTACCCATTCAAAATCTCAGCCCTTTTCAGATAGTTTTGGTATTAGTTCTTATGGTTTCAAAGCTAGTGCCCTAAACTAGGGTTATGGATTTAAGGGTCTTTAATCTTCCAAATGCCCTAAAATTTTAACCATAGGACCATAGTGACCCTATGGTCATCATTCCCAAGTTTCAAGCCCATCCAAGGTCTTTTGACCCCAATTTCTTCAAACCCTAGAGAATTACCCTAAAGGGCCTACCCTACACTTCTAGGGCTACCCTAGCCCAATCCACTCCAAACTTCATGAGTGAGTGTAAAAAGTTAAATCATATCAGTGGCCAAAGTTTCAGCCTCTGTTGAGGTGATTTGGTCACTTAAAACCAAAAGTGCCACTTTTGACCAAAATGCCCTTCATAGGGTAGAACTAGGGTTGGGTCAAAACCTATTCAACACTCACCCAAACCAACTGAAATTTTATACAGGTACCTAATTGGAGCCCAGGGACCACTCACCAAAATTTGGGAGGGCTTGGGTGTGTTTAGGGCACCTATTTAATTTATCTAATGATTATTAAATTTTTACCAAAACTATAGAAATATTTTCTCCAAAAATTCCCATTTTTGGGCAGGCCCTAGGTATGCCTAGGATAGACCCTCTGCCAAAATTTCAGCCCATTTGGGCTTGGGGTGAAGAGTGGGCACTCATTTTAGTGACTGCCTAGCCCTAAGGACATGTCCCACCAAAATGGGTGCCCTGGTCTAACCAGTGACCCAAAAGGGTCCCAACAATTTTTGCTGCAAACTAGACACCCTAAGCTACAATGTTCATGTTGGGCAAATTTCCATCCAGGGTCCCTAGGTATTTTTAAACATTAATTACATTAAATACATCCAGTGTGACAAAAATGAAATAAATTTTATTTAACCCTATAGTATCTGATCTGATGCCGCACGAATCTTGGCGCAGATCGACGACATCTGGTCATCGTCCCCACTGAGCCAACGGCTGGGATTGGTTCTGCCTGGAGCGATTTCCAAGCTCTGCCGCCGGCGATCCAGCCCCTTCCCCGGCCGGCCACCGCCACCAACACCTCCGTTGAGGTGGTGGCTGTCGTCAGGCGGCGGCTCCGCCGCCGGAGAGGTGTTTTCCGGCGGATTGAGCAAGACTTTTCCTTGCCGAAACCAGGAGAAACCCTGGATTCGATCGGGCTCAATTGAGCCCGAAACTCTAGCCTAAGGATTCCTAGGATCTACCCGCGAGTTAAGGAGAGGAGGAGGACCTTCCTGGCGGCCTGGATGCGAGAGGAGCGGCGGGATGCCATTGGCGACGGCGGCGGCGCTCGGCTTCTGCAACTGCACGGTGGAAGGGCTCGTCTCCTCCAGGTAAGTGCTCCAAAATGATCCCCTCGGCTCCCTGATGGTGTTTAAAAGGCAATTGGGGGAGGGGAGAGGCTGGTTCTTCAATGGCCATTATCTCCATTAATGGAGTGGCTCGGGTTGTGTGGAGGGGGGCTGAACCCACCCCTTGGTGGCCGGGAAACGGCTGGAATCAACTCCTCTCTCCTAGAGGAGTTGATTGCAGCCATAAAGGGTGGCTGTTAGTCTCCCTTGGCCGGCCTCTTACTTCCCCCTTCTCCTTCCTCATTTCTCTCTCCTCCATTATCATGGAGAGGAGCTTTTTCTCTCTCCTAGTCACCTCTGGTTGACTAGTCAACCCTACAAGCTAAAGGCAGCCCACTGGATTATGATGATCATGGGAATGAGCTTAGCCTAAGGGAGAAGTGGCTTGAGCTTGGGTTAGCCCTTTTTGGGCTAAGTTGACTTGACCCTCAATGAGGGTTGACTTGGCCAATTTGACCATCTAGGTTGACCCCATTGGGTCCTGGGTGGTTCATTGGCCTCCCCTAAGGTCTATGTAGGGCTGGGTAGGGTTGACTTGGCACCTTAAAGGTCACTTGACCCTTGGTAAGGTCACTTTGACCATTTAGAGCTAGAGTTGACTTGGGTCAACATGACCATTAGGGTCCACCCCTATGGATCCTTGGTGACCCATTGACTTCCCTTAGGGTCTAGGTAGGGTTATATGGGGTTGCCCTGCACTTTGGAGGTCACATACCCTTAGTAGGGGTACTTTGACCAGATTAGGGCTTGAGTTGACCTGGGTCAACCTGGCCTCTAGGGCTGACCCCAATGTGTCCTTAGTGACCCATTGTCCTCACTTTAGGGTTAGGAGGGCATAGGTGGGGTCCTCTAGACTAGGAGTGGGTCTATTGGCCCTAAGTGGGCTAGGTTGACCTATTTAGGGCTAGGGTTGACCTTGGTCAACTGGGCCTCTTGGGTTGGCCCTAATGGGTCCTTTTGGCTCTAATGGGTCTCCCAAAATGTTTGGGAGTGTTGTGATAGGGTCTTGGGGTCATGGTGAAGCCCCATTGTCATCCTAAACTATTGTTCAGAATTCTACTATCTGCAGACCATGGTGATCCCTACCTTGGCCTCCTATCTCTTGGCCCATTTCTGGCTTCCCAGGGTTTTGTCATGACCTAGTCATGGCCAAAACCACTCTTAGGGGTCTAGTTGGAAATGGGATGTTACACATCATAAAGAGCATCTATTTTCTTCATTAGATCCTTCTTGAGTTGTACAGAAGCAGATGAGGCAGAGGTTGTAGCAGCAGGTATTGAAGTAGTAACAGCAGTGACAGCAGCAGATATTAAAGCAGAAGCAGAAATGACAGCAGCAGATACAGTGGAGGCAGTAATAACAGCAGCAGCAACTATGGGCTCAGGAGAGGTGACATCAGCAACAACTTCACTAACAACAACATCAACAGGAGGAATATCATCAGAAACTGCAGAAGGCTCAAATTCAGGTGCCTCTGTCATAAGAATTTCCTTGGAAATTGGTTCATCAGTAATGACAGAAACTTCAGCAGCAGTATCAAAAGGTTCAGCAGCAGTAGAGGCAATAATATCAGAAGCAACAACAATTCTTTCTTCAAAAGAAGCAGCAGCATAAACTGAATTGACAATGGAGGAGATAATGCTTGGGTCATAGCAAGAAAATGGCACAAGTGCCTTGGATAGATCCTCTAGAGGCTGGACAACATTGACCTCTAGCAGACAGCTGAAGTAAAACTGATCAAAATCTGATAGCAAAGACCTGAGGTCTATTGCAAGGACTGCAGCAGGAGGAACTTGTGATTGAGGCACAACAGCAGCAGCAAGAGGAGAAGCTGAAGAAGTAGCAATAATAGCAGCAGTAGCAGCAGACAGGCTTACAGAAGCAGCAGCAGCAGCATGAAGGCTCACTTCATAGGGCATCTCCCCCTGCCTAGATTCAGACAAGTCTGGATCAAGGCACACTGCTGTAGGGGCTGCCTGAGGGAAGAGGGATGAGAGCTTGGCAGAGAGGGCTGCCACTGACAGGTGTAGTGGAGCCAAGGAGGTCTCCAACAGAAGAGAGAGCCTGGGGGCAAGCAACTCATACAACCTGTCAGCAAGGGCTGGGAGATCTACTTGCTCAAGGGTGACTGGAGCAGAGGTAGAAGATAGAGGAGCAGCTGTTGGTGAGGGTAGTGGAGAGCTGGAGAATTGTGGAAGGGATGGCTGAGGTGTTGGTAAGGTGGAGATGGAGGACAGTGGAATGGAGATAGATGGGGTGAATGTTGGTTGGTCAATAATTTGGTGTAGAAGGTCTTGAAAGGAAGTGGAGGATGAGGGTAGTTCAGTAGGAGAGGATGGTGAATCATCCATAAAGGAATCATCAATGAGTGTGAAGGATGGATGGGAGAGTGATGAAGTGACATCTGGTGGAGGGTAGGAGAATAATGGATGGAAATGTTCTTCTGGTGTTGGAAGAATAGGTACTGGAGATGGTGTGGATGTTGGAGAGGGGCTGGATATGATGATGGTGGATGGAGCTGTAATGGTAGATGGTATGGGAAGGGATGGAATTGGAGGAGGAGGAGGAGAGGCAACAACAGCAGGCAGGTCATCTGCAGGGGCAGAGACCTGTGGAGGAGTGACTCTTAGAGTCCTTGTGCCTGAAGGAGTACTGGAGGAGGGCCTGCTGGGCTTGCTGATTTGTCTGTCCCACTTTCCAAAGAGGGCACAAGACAGTCTCTTGTAAGCATTGATATGAATTCCAGAGGAGACCAGCAAGGCAGGGCACCTGTGCTGCAGAAACACCCCAATAATCCTTCCAAAGTTGACAAAACTTTTGTTGATTTTCTTTTTGATAAGGTCAAAGAACACTTCTCCCCAATTCAGATTTTTCTTGTCTACAAGAGCTCCCATGAGGCAGAGCTGATACCTTGAAATTATATCATGTGCAGAGTGCTTAGCCAGTAGCACTTTCCCAACAACATCTGCCATAAATCTGTATTCTACAGAAAGGTTCTTTTTGAAGAGCTTGCTAGGGTTGCCCTCTGAATGACCCATTCTGGCAAGCAGTTCAGAATACTCTTCTCCAGATAAGTCAGCAGTATCTTCACCATTTTTCAACTCAAAAACTTCTGATAGAATTGTTGGGGTTAAGGGTACCTGAGTTCCAGATATAGACCCAACAATGGTGTTGTTATCTTGATTGTGGGCAGTGTAGACCCACTCCTTTATCTCATCAGATGCCAGCTTGATCCTGGTGGTCATAATGGCAGTCATGTTCTGATCTTTGAATAATCCCAAAATATCTTGAAAGGCCTGGTCGGTTGTGCTGAAAGATTCCATGTCAATATCGAAACCAGCATCAAACTTCATTGCGGCAAGAACAGCAACTGACACAGCCATGGGTACCTGCAAAAATTCAACAAACAAAACGACCAAGTGCAGAACTGTTTGGAGGGAAAGAAAATGCTTGCAGAGAAATCGAAAGCGCAAAGGAGAACGATGGCGAAAAAAGAGTTTTATATTAGGGTTCGACGCAGAATTGGAAAGATCGTTGAACTCAGTTCGACGATCGAGGCTTCTAAAGGAATCTGAAGAGTCTTCAACATCGTCGATCTCCGTTCGACGATATTGGAGAGCGTCGAGCTCCGTTCGACGATCGTTCAGAGAACAAGATCGTCGAGCGCCGTTCGACGATCGTTGACCGGAAGAGATAGTTCATACTATCTGAGAGACGCTGAACTCAGTTCGACGATTTCGGAAATCGTCGATCTCCGTTCGACGATCTTGGGGCAAATCGTCGAGCGCAGTTCAGAGATCAGAAAAACTCTAGACACTAAGAAAAATCAGGATTTTTGCCTAGTCTTGGTCAATTTTTAAGCTTTCAAAGTCTTGGATATTATTTAAGACTTCCTCCATCTAACATTCCTAACTGATTTAGGAAGAAGGTGTGTTTCTTTTCATCTAATGGTTTGGTGAAAATATCTCCCCTTTGTAAATCAGTTGGGATATATTGTAGTTCAATTTTATTCTTTTCAACATTATCCCTTAAGAAATGATGCCTAATCTCTATGTGTTTTGTCCTACTATGGAGGACTAGATTTTGAGCTATAGAAATAGCACTGGTGTTATCACAAAAGATTTTAGACTTCTCTAAGTTGTAGCCATAGTCTAGGAGTTAGTTTTGAATCCACAAGATTTGTGAACAACAACTGCCTGCAGCCATATATTCAGCTTCAGCAGTTGAGGTTGACACAGATGTTTGTTTCTTACAAAACCAAGAGACAAGTCTGTCACCAAGGAACTGACAAGTTCCACTGGTGCTTTTCCTGTCAATTCTGCATCCAGCATAATCAACATCAGAGAATCCAGTTAAATCAAATGCTGAATCTTTTGGATACTAGAGACCTAGATTTGGACAACTTTTAACATACCTGAGAATCCTCTTTACTAGTGTTAGGTGTGACTCTCTAGGGCTTACTTGGAACCTAACACATATACATGTAGCAAACATTATATCTGGTCTACTAGCTGTAAGATACAGTAAAGAGCCAATCATTGCTCTATATGTTGTCTGATCAACAGGTTTCCCATGTTCATCAGCATCCAATACAGCATTAGTAGGCATGGGTGTTTTCATACAAGATGCTTCAGACATACCAAATTTCTTAACCAATTCATTTGCATACTTGGTTTGAGAAATGAAGATGCCTTCAGCATGCTGTTTGACTTGCAATCCTAGAAAGAAGGATAGCTCACCCATGCTACTCATCTCAAATTTAGAATGCATTAGGTTGGAAAACCTTCTACACAATTTGGAGTCAGTAGAACCAAAAATAATATCGTCTACATAAATTTGTACTAGTAGGGTATGGGACTTATGGGTTCTAATGAAAAGAGTTTGGTCTACTCTACCCCTTATAAAACCATTTTCCAAAAGAAAGCATGCTAGGGTCTCATACCATGCTCTAGGAGCTTGCTTGAGACCATATAATGCTTTGTTCAATCTAAAAACATAATCAGGAAAAGTAGGAGAGATAAAACATGGAGGTTGTCTGACATAAACTTCCTCTTTGATGTCTCCATTTAGAAATGCACTTTTGACATCCATCTGATATACCTTGAAGCCTTTGTGTGCTGCATAAGCTAAGAATATTCTGATGGCTTCCAATCGTGCAACTGGTGCAAAAGTCTGGTCGTAGTCTATTCCTTCTTCTTGAGAATATCCCTGAGCAACTAGCCTTGCCTTGTTTCTTATAATTACTCCTTGATCATCCAATTTGTTTCTGAATACCCATTTTTTTCCAACAATGGAATGATCCTTAGGCTTTGGCACTAGTTCCCATACTTTGTTTCTCTCAAATTGATGCAACTCCTCTTGCATTGCAATGATCCAGTGTGGATCTTGCTCTGTATCTTGAATGGACTGAGGTTCAATTTGAGATAGGAAGCAGGTGTGCAACAGGTTTTGGTTGACCTGATTTCTAGTTTGCACACCAGTTGAGATGTCTCCAATTATTTGGGTAATTGGATGGTCTCTTGATGTTACTAAATCAACAGGGGGTGTTGATTGTTCACCAACCTGTGTTATTGTTTCCTGTTGTGGTACAATAACTGGCTCTTCAAGTTGTTCTTCAATATGTTGAGCATTTCCTTCATCTTCACTGCTTTCATCCTCTTGAGTAACCTGTAACTTGTTCAGGTCTTCAACTAGAGAATGTTCCTGCAAGGGTTCTATGGTAGAAGAAATCTTCTCCTTGAAGGACATGTTAGATTCATCAAATGAAATGTGAACAGATTCCTCAATTTTTAAAGATGATTTATTATAGACCCTATAAGCCTTGCTGATCATGGAGTATCCCAGAAACACTCTCTCATCAGCTTTAGCTTGAAATTTTGCTAAATATTTCTTGTCATTATTATGAATGTAGCAAATACAACCAAAGACTCTAAAATAGTCTACTTTAGGTTTCTTCCCTTTGAGT
Source organism: Platanthera guangdongensis (assembly GCA_039583875.1). Classification (NCBI taxonomy): domain Eukaryota; kingdom Viridiplantae; phylum Streptophyta; class Magnoliopsida; order Asparagales; family Orchidaceae; genus Platanthera; species Platanthera guangdongensis. The sequence continues at coordinate 15,729,085 of CM077154.1, forward strand.
AATTCATATGGAGTCTTTCCCTTTAGTTTATGTATCAGACTTCTATTCAGCACATAGTTGGAGGTGTTCACTGCCTCTGCCCAAAAGGATAGAGGTAGATGAGCATCTGACAACAATATAGTGACAGATTCAATAAGGGTTCTAGTTTTCCTTTCAGCTACCCCATTTTGTTGAGGAGTTCTAGGAGCTGAGAAAGTATGCCTGATCCATTCACTCTGACAGAACTCTTGCATAAGAAGAGAATCAAACTCTGTCCCATGATCACTTCTGATCAGGGTAATGTGAGTATTGAACTCAATCTGTATACATTTGAGAAACTCTGTCAGACACTTAAAGTTATCAGACTTCTTCCTTAGAAAGAACACCCAAGTGAATCTAGAGAAGTCATCTACAACTACTAAAGTGTAGGATTTCCCTCCTAGGCTTTGTACTGTGATGGGTCCAAAAAGATCCATGTATAAAAAATACAATATCCTAGGTGAATCACTCTTATTAAGTGACTTAAAGCTGTTTTTAGTTTGCTTGCCTAATTGACAAGCCCTGTAGAGTCCTTCCTTCTTGTAGGGGCCAGAAGGTAGTCCTCTAACAAGGTTATCCTTGGATAGCCTAGCAATAGTTCTAAGGTTTAGGTGTCCTAATCTCTTATGCCATAAAATATTTGGTCTACAGACAGAATTAAACAAACAGATATCTACATCAGTTGAAAGAAAATCTACTAAATAGATGTTACCTTTCCTTTTACCTGTCAATACAGTTGTGTTGTCTTCTGACTTGATTTTGCATAAGGCTTTGCTGAAGGTCACTTGGTAGCCTTCATCACACAGCTGACTGATGCTAATTAGGTTGTGCTTCAGTCCTTCCACATAAGCTACCTTCTTGAAAGTTACTGATCCAATCTGGACTGCACCATATCCTTTACTCTGTCCAAAGTTTGAATCACCAAAGATAACTTTGGGTCCAAGTTTGGCTCTGAAGGATGTGAGGTTGTCCTTGTTCCCTGTCATGTGCTTAGAGCATCCACTATCCAAATACCATTGCTGGTTAGATGTTGGATAGGTCTTCACCTGCACATAAGACAATTCATTTGTTTTTGGCCCAGTTTACCTTGGGCCTAGGTTGATAACCTTTAAATTCTGAAATAAAGGACATCCCAGGTTAACTCTTATATCCTTCAGGATGATATCTCCTTGGAGGTATAATCCATTCAGTATAAGGGTTAAAGATTTGGGATGAAGGACCCTTAGGATTCAATTTTGATTTGCCCTTGAAAAATTTTCCAGAGCTCTGACCTCTGTTCGACGATCTTGGAGCTGCGTTCGACGATCTTGGGTCAGATCGTCGAGCTCCGTTCGACGGTCGACTATGGCTGAGGTCAGGTATTTGAGATCGTCGACCTGCGTTCGACAACTTTGGCTGAGATCGTCGATCTTCGTTCGACGATTTTGCCTGAGATCGTCGAGCTGCGTTCGGCGATCGTCGATCTCCGTTTGGCGATCGTCGATCTTCGTTCGACGATTTCTGCTGGGACTTAGTTTTCTGGGGCAGATCAGAATTTTTCCTAGCAACCTCTACAACTCCCTTTCCTTTGTCAGAAATGAATTTGATTGGAGTTGTTAGAACTATGGGTTGGCTGGATGAAGCACCCAAGCCCAGTGTACTGTTAAATCTTGAGTTCACTGTGCTTGTGATGTCCATCAGCTTGATGCTTCTCCCATTGAGGGATTCTTCAAGCTTCTTGGCCTCACAGAGCTTACTTTTCAGTGAAGCTATCTGTTCCCTACAGCACTCCAACTCCTGAGAGAGTTTGAGGTTTTCTGACTTTAAAGTATTGTGTTCAGATAATTGATTTCTGAGAGAGATAATTTATTTCTCAGACTTTAGAAGGTCTAAACACAGTGCTTTAAATTCAAATTTAAAATCCTCTGAACTAAAATCAAAAGAACCAATTACCTGATCTTCTTCAGGTTGAGTCTCTGAGTCTGACTCTGACTCCTCTTCTTCTGAATTGTGCTGTGAGGCATTGATTGCCATCATGCAGAACTCTTTCTCTTCTGCATCATCTTCATCGTCACTGGAGCTAGATGATGTTTCTGACTCTTCTTCAGTCTCACTCCAGGATTCAGCAACAAACCCCTTTCTTGTATGTTTGTTTTTGCTTGATGAGGGTTTGCCATTGCCATTCCTCTTGGAGTCTTTCTCCTTTCTTCTTTCTTTCATGTCCCTTCTGTCCTTGTTCTTGTTCTCTGGACAATCAGGAACTATGTGCCCTGGTTTCCTGCAAACAAAGCAAATAATGTCTTTATTATTACTAATGGACTTGTTGTAACGCCCCGAAACTCAAAGGAGCAGAGGGGAATAATTTGGGCCAGTTTGAGTTCTGGCTACAGGCACACGGCCTGGGACACGGGCGTGTCCCAGGGCGTGTCAAGCCTGTGTCGACACTAAGGCGTGAAGTCGACACTTTGGTCTCGACATTGTGTCGAGACTGGGCACACGGCCTGCGACACGGGCGTGTCGCAGGGCGTGTCGACCCGTGTCGACACTTAGCCGTGAAGTCGACACAGTGCTTCGACGTTGTGTCGAGACACGGCACACGGCCTGTGGCACGGGCGTGTCGCAGGGCGTGTCAACCCGTGTCGACACTCGTCCCGCGAAGTCGACACTTTGGTGTCGACAGTGTGTCAAGACATGGCACACGGCCTGCGATACGGGCGTGTCGCAGGGCGTGTCGACCCGTGTCGACACTTAGCCGCGAAGTGCCGAGACCTTGTACACGGCCTGGAGCCCAGGCGTGTCAAGGTGACACGGGCAAGGACACGGGCGTGTCCTAGAACCCGTGCAGTGCTCGGGTTGAAAACGGGAGAAAATCATGGGGTACACGGCCAGCTACACGGCCGTGTCAGGTGGAACACGGGCGTGTCAGCTCGAACACGGGCGTGTTCGAGACCCGTGTGCGGTTCCAGGTGATTCGATTTTGACGGCGAATGAAGCACACGGCCCTGGACACGGGCGTGTGCCAGGCCGTGTTCGGCCCAGATTGGGCATTTCAGTCCCGAATCGAAGCCGTTCATTTCTTTGACTGAGGATCCAATGGCTGGGGGTTGTTCCTGAAGGGATATACCCGGGTTTTGACTTAGAAAACCCTCACTTTTTCCACTTGTTATCTCTCCAAACCCTTGGAGAAAGAAAAGCTAAGGCAAGAAGAAGAGGAACTAGATCCGCCATTGGAGGAGCTTCAGAGCTCCGAATCGCAAGCCGACTCCGGATCCACGGAGGCAACGCAAGTGCGGTGATTTCCATCCGATTACTTTTCGATGGCGCCAAAGAGGACCGCAAGGGTAACGATCCTCATCTTGAGCATGAGTCGCTCTTTTCTTTGCATAGGAAGCCCGCTCTCGCGAGTTTGCGGAGAGTTGGAGGCGTTCCTTCGGGTAGATATGTGAAGTCCCCGTTGTTTAGAGTCCGTATGCGAGAACGGACATAGGCATTTTGGTTGAAGCCTACCCGGACATGTAGTTCGGATCGGTGATGTTGCATTGCATAAGGCCGGAGAAGACTCCGTGCTATTTGGTGTTTTCGGGTTTTTCTACACGGTAGATTGCAGCAGGGAGCCTTGGGGACTAACCCAAAGGTGCACCCGGAAAACTAGGGCGGACACGAGGTCTTGCCAACTTGGTGGCCTGAGTGCCAACATGAACATAACGGGGTTATGTGTCTTTCGGTAGAATGGGAATCGGTGAAAGTTTGACCCGCGCAATGGCTTAAATTGTCGTTGCGATGTGAGCACGGGTTAGATGGAGCCGTACCCGCTTTATGTCGTTCGGGTTAGAGAGACCTAAAGGTACATGGCACTCGCCGTTGGCATAGATGGGGGTCTTCGGTGGTCAATGGCTTAAATTGACGTGACCAATACCATGAGGACGAATTGCTCATAGGAATGGCCGTCTAAGTGGCGGTGGTGAGTCCGGAATGTTAATGGCTTTAATTGACGTAACATCGACCGGTTCACCGAGAATGTGCCCTGAGTGCACGGGACGTGTGGCCGTGCGAGCCAATGTCTGTGATGAAATGGCTATGGTTTTAATTGCTCGCTTATGCTAATGAAATGCAGGAAAGGAGCATCGCCGCCCCGAATTGGGGGCGGGATCGTTATAATTTGGTCAGCATTGCTGACCGTTGCCTTGTTTGCCACCGTGCGGTGGTTTGTTTGCTTGCAGGTGCAGCTGGACCAAGCGGTCAATAGCGGGCTAAAGCCCTTTGTGCGAAGCTGGCCCTCGAAGGCCCAAGTGGAAATGTTTTATGTTTTGTTCATGTATGGCCGGCCTGCGTGCCGAGGTTTGGAAATCATGTAAAAGACAAGTGAAACATTTTGTAAGGCCTTAAGGCCGACTTTTGAGTATTTTGTAATAACATTCCTATTATCTTGCTAGTGGACATTCATGCTTGTGCTGGGTTCTTGTTTTGCAACTTTAATAAATTGCTTCCGCTAGAATGCTCTGTGTAGGACGTTGAGATTGGTTGGATGGTTTCCATACGTAACCACCCGGTCTGTCTGTGGTATATGGCGTCGGGCCCCGGCCGGACCTACTTCTATATGCTATGCGACGGATAGGGGGTGTTACAATTTGGTATCAGAGGGAGGTTTCGATCCTCCGACCTGTGTCAGAACGCCGAGGTTCTGAGGCAAGTAGTGCACCAGAAGTTGCTCCCGCAACACCTTTGTCGGCTGAAAATATAAGATTGGTGGCTGAAGCGGTGTTAGCCGTGATAAATGCGCAGCCTGGGAGGCAAGCGCAGCAGCCAGCTCCTGTGTTGGAGCAAGTACCTCTTCAAGAGGCGGAGCCGAGGAGGATGGAGCAAGTGGTTGTAGAACCAATAGTGCCAAGGAGGGCGACTGAGAGGCAGTTGAAGCATGTAATGAGCTTTAACCCTCCGTTATTCTCGGGGTTGGGAAACCCATCGCAGGCTGAAGACTGGCTCTCTAGGGTGAAGAGAGTCATGACAGCGACAGAGACGGAGGAGTGGCAGATGACCACCATTGCTACGTTCCTGTTGGACGGTGAAGCAAGGATGTGGTGGGAAGGTTTGGAGCTGCATCATCTGCGAGGTAGACAACTGATAGACGTTCCGATGGAAGAGTTCTCGGGATTGTTCTTGGCAAGATACCTCCCTTCTACTCAGAGGATCTCGATGGAGAATGAATTCCTGAAGTTGGTGCAGGGTGAGAGGAACGTGGATGAATATCTCCACGAGTTTACGCGGTTGAGTCGTTATGCTAGCTCTACCATCATGGATGAGGAGCGCAAGACTAATCGTTTTTATGAAGGCTTGAGGGATGAGCTGAGATTGTTACTGTCGGGGCCAATGACGCAGGGTTTCTTAACCTTGGTCAATACTGCCCGGTCCTTGGAGAAGGACATGAAGAGTGTGCAAGCGAAGAAAGGCTTGGTTGAAAAGAAATCTGAGTTTAAAGTGCCGACTACTTCGAAAGTCTGGCTATCGGAGAGCTTTCAAGAAGCATAGGACTTCGGGTCCAGCTCCTTCTGGTGCTTCTGGGGCGACTACGAGTCGGACCCCGGGCGCGTGCTTTACTTGTGGCAAGACAGGGCATTTCGCCCGTGATTGTTGGAGCGGACGTCCTAAGTCCGAGAGGAGGCCAGGAGCTACCTACGAAGAGAAGGGAAAGGCGGTGGAGTCGACCGCATCCCACTATGCTCCGGCCCAACCAAGGGTCTATAATCTTGGCCAACAGGAGGCCATTAAACAAGCTGACGTGGTGACAGGTACGGTTTAATTTATAGCAAGTCAATTCCTTTATATGCTTGTTATGTATGTGTTACCTTACCACTGCTTGTTTAGGATTTGTATTGATTTGTGAAAATCCCGCTCGAGCACTCTTCGATACGGGAGCTTCACACTCCTTCTTGTCTGAAGGATTTATATCACGCATCGGAGTCCCTTCTTCGATGGCGAAGGACAAGTTGGATGTGTTGTTGCCCAATGGGTGTTCGATGCGAGCGGTTAGGATCTGCGAAGTTAAAGTTCGTATTGGAGAGCAGGAGTTTGACCTGCGGGCGTCCTTACTTCCGTTGGTGGAGTTCGACGTCATATTTGGAATGGACTGGCTCTCGGAGCAGCAGGCCCATATAGATTGCGGTAGCAAGGAAGTAAAGCTGGGAGCAAGTCGTGAGACGACGTTTTACGGGCTTAAAGGGGTCGAGCAAGACGTTGATGTCTGCTCTTCAGGTGGTGAAGGCGGTTCGTGCTGGAGCAGAACTGTTCTTTACACTAGTGGAGGTTGCAAAGCCGAAGCCCGCGATGGATTGTATTTCAGTGGTATCGGAATACCCTGATGTGTTCCCCGCAGATCTTCCTGGAGCCCCGCCTCAGCGGGAGATCGATTTTACGATCGAGCTAGTGCCAGGTGCAAAGCCTGTGTCACGATCTCCGTATCGGCTAGCGCCTAAGGAAATGGCGGAGCTGAAAGTTCAACTGCAAGAGTTGTTGGAGCAAGGGTATGTGCGCCCGAGTTCTTCGCCTTGGAGCGCACCGGTCCTCTTTGTTAAGAAGAAGGACGGAAGCTTGAGGTTGTGTATTGATTATCGGGAGCTAAATAAGCTGACTGAGAAGAACAAGTATCCGATCCCCCGGATTGATGATCTCTTTGATCAGTTAGTCGGGTCGACAGTGTACTCGAAGTTAGATCTCAAGTCTGGGTACTATCAGCTGCGGATAAGGGAGAGTGATATCCCGAAGACAGCATTTAGTACGAGATACGGGCATTATGAGTTTACGGTCATGCCGTTTGGGCTGACAAATGCGCCGTCAGTGTTCATGGATTTGATGAACAGAACGTTCAGGGAGTACCTAGACCATTTCGTGATCGTCTTCATCGACGATATTTTGGTGTACTCGCAAAGTGAGGAGGATCACTTCAAGCATCTCCATTTGGTGTTGGAGACACTCAGGAGAAACCAGTTGTATGTCAAGTTCTCGAAGTGCGAGTTTTGGCTATCCTCAGTAGCGTTCCTTGGGCATATAGTGAGTGGAGAGGGTATTGCGGTGGATCCGGCGAAGATTGTTGCGATACGGGAGTGGCCTGAGCTTGCTACGGTAGCAGAAGTCCGGAGCTTTTTGGGGCTTGCCGGTTATTATAGGCGCTTCGTAGAGAACTTCTCGCGGATAGCGCTACCTCTCACTACTTTGACGAGGAAGGAGCATAAGTTCGTTTGGACGCCGGAGTGCGCGCGAGCTTTTGAGGAATTGAAGTGTCGGTTGACCACGGCGCCTGTGCTGAGTTCGCCGGTTGGAACCGAAGGCTATGAGATATATAGCGATGCTTCAGGCAGCGGTTTGGGTTGTGTGCTACTGCAGCACGGAAGCGTGATAGCTTATGGCTCGAGACAGCTAAAAGTGCACGAGAGGAATTATCCGGTCCATGACTTGGAGTTAGCGGCCGTGATTTTTGCCTTGAAGCTGTGGAGACACTATTTGTACGGTGTGAAGATTGATATCTACACCGATCACAAGAGCCTAAAGTACCTGATTGATCAGAAAGATCTGAATATGCGGCAGCGTAGGTGGATGGAGTTCCTGGGGGACTATACTTTTAAGATCCACTACGTGCCTGGCAAAGGGAATGCGGTTGCGGACGCGTTGAGTCGCCGAGCCCCAGCTCAAGCGAATTGGCTATCAGTGCATGATGAGCGGTTGGTGCAGGAGCTGGAGGCGTTGGAGATTGTTTGTGTGGATAGACAATCTAGTGCTGAAGCAGTGCTGAATTGGACTGAAGTCCAATATGACCTGGCTGATCGGATTCGGCAGGCTTTGGATATGGATGCTCATATGAAGCAGTTCATGATAGAGGCTCTGGATGGGTCAAATTCCCAATTCGTTGTGGAGGACGGATTGTTGTGGAAAGACGGTCGTTTGTGCGTCCCAAGTGTGGGCAGTTTACGGGCGGAGTTGTTGTACGAGGCGCACCATACCAAGTACTCGATTCACCCGGGGAGCACGAAGATGTACCGTGATGTTAAGAAACTATTTTGGTGGCCGGGTTTGAAAAAAGATGTGGCGCTATATGTAGCGAAGTGTCAAACCTGCGCCTTGGTAAAGGCGGAGTGCCAAAAGCCGGGAGGATTTCTTAAGTCCTTGCCTATTCCGGAGTGGAAATTCGACGACATCTCTATGGACTTTGTGCATGGTTTGCCAAGGTCGCAAAAGGGGAACGACGCCATTTGGGTGGTGGTCGATCGATTAACAAAGGTGTCGCATTTTATTCCGCATAGGAAGGATGATCCGGTGGAGAAGCTGGCGAAGCTTTATGTGGATAATATAGTATGGCTTCATGGTGTGCCCCGCAGCATCGTGAGTGACCGTGATGGGCGGTTCACGTCCAATGATTGGAGGCTGGTGCAGCAAATGTTGGGAACAAAGCTGAAGTTTAGCACAGCCTTCCATCCGCAAACGGATGGGCAGACCGAGAGGGTCAATAGAACCATGGAAGACATGCTTCGCATGTGTGTCTTGGATTTCGGAAAGCAATGGGAAGACCACCTTTATCTGGTGGAGTTCGCATACAACAACAGCTACCAAGCAAGTATTCAGATGGCGCCCTTCGAGGCCCTTTATGGTAGACGATGTCGCACGCCGTTGTCTTGGTTAGAAACGGGCGAGTCAAAGTTGTATAAGCGATCGGAAGTGGAGGATGCTACTTCGTTGGTGAGAACCATTCGGGAGAGGTTACTTATCGCTCAGGACCGACAAGCAAAGTACTATAATGCCAAGCACAGGAACGTGGAGTTCGCTGTGGGCGATTATGTATACTTGAAGATCAAGCCGTTCAAGGGTGTCTCGCGGGTGCGGCGATTGAAAAAGCTAAGCCCGAGGTACCTTGGACCGTTCGAGGTTCTGGAGCGAGTAGGAGAAGCGGCCTATCGGCTGAAGCTTTCAGTGGAGCTAAGTGGATTACATGATGTATTCCATATTTCGGTGCTTCGGAAGGCGGTGCAAGAGCCAACGCAAGTGATCGCGGCCAATCAAGTGCCGGTGGATAGTGGGCTAACGACAAAAGTCAAGCCCGTGCGGATTGAGGACTCGGAGGTCAAGCGGCTACGCAATAAAGAGATCAGGATGGTCAAAGTCCGGTGGGACAATTGCGGTCGTGAGGAGCTCTCTTGGGAGCGAGAGCAGACGATGCTTGACGAATATCCGGAGTTGTTCCGCTCAGGTACAAATTTAAGTTTGTACATGTTTTTCCCTTTATGTAATTTCGTGGGCGAAATTCTTTTAAGAGGGGTAGAGTTGTAACGCCCCGAAACTCAAAGGAGCAGAGGGGAATAATTTGGGCCAGTTTGAGTTCTGGCTACAGGCACACGGCCTGGGACACGGGCGTGTCCCAGGGCGTGTCAAGCCTGTGTCGACACTAAGGCGTGAAGTCGACACTTTGGTCTCGACATTGTGTCGAGACTGGGCACACGGCCTGCGACACGGGCGTGTCGCAGGGCGTGTCGACCCGTGTCGACACTTAGCCGTGAAGTCGACACAGTGCTTCGACGTTGTGTCGAGACACGGCACACGGCCTGCGGCACGGGCGTGTCGCAGGGCGTGTCAACCCGCGTCGACACTCGTCCCGCGAAGTCGACACTTTGGTGTCGACAGTGTGTCGAGACATGGCACACGGCAGTGCTCGGGTTGAAAACGGGAGAAAATCATGGGGTACACGGCCAGCTACACGGCCGTGTCAGGTGGAACACGGGCGTGTCAGCTCGAACACGGGCGTGTTCGAGACCCGTGTGCGGTTCCAGGTGATTCGATTTTGACGGCGAATGAAGCACACGGCCCTGGACACGGGCGTGTGCCAGGCCGTGTTCGGCCCAGATTGGGCATTTCAGTCCCGAATCGAAGCCGTTCATTTCTTTGACTGAGGATCCAATGGCTGGGGGTTGTTCCTGAAGGGATATACCCGGGTTTTGACTTAGAAAACCCTCACTTTTTCCACTTGTTATCTCTCCAAACCCTTGGAGAAAGAAAAGCTAAGGCAAGAAGAAGAGGAACTAGATCCGCCATTGGAGGAGCTTCAGAGCTCCGAATCGCAAGCCGACTCCGGATCCACGGAGGCAACGCAAGTGCGGTGATTTCCATCCGATTACTTTTCGATGGCGCCAAAGAGGACCGCAAGGGTAACGATCCTCATCTTGAGCATGAGTCGCTCTTTTCTTTGCATAGGAAGCCCGCTCTCGCGAGTTTGCGGAGAGTTGGAGGCGTTCCTTCGGGTAGATATGTGAAGTCCCCGTTGTTTAGAGTCCGTATGCGAGAACGGACATAGGCATTTTGGTTGAAGCCTACCCGGACATGTAGTTCGGATCGGTGATGTTGCATTGCATAAGGCCGGAGAAGACTCCGTGCTATTTGGTGTTTTCAGGTTTTTCTACACGGTAGATTGCAGCAGGGAGCCTTGGGGACTAACCCAAAGGTGCACCCGGAAAACTGGGCGGACACGAGGTCTTGCCAACTTGGTGGCCTGAGTGCCAACATGAACATAACGGGGTTATGTGTCTTTCGGTAGAATGGGAATCGGTGAAAGTTTGACCCGCGCAAATGGCTTAAATTGCCGTTGCGATGTGAGCACGGGTTAGATGGAGCCGTACCCGCTTTATGTCGTTCGGGTTAGAGAGACCTAAAGGTACATGGCACTCGCCGTTGGCATAGATGGGGGTCTTCGGTGGTCAATGGCTTAAATTGACGTGACCAATACCATGAGGACGAATTGCTCATAGGAATGGCCGTCTAAGTGGCGGTGGTGAGTCCGGAATGTTAATGGCTTTAATTGACGTAACATCGACCGGTTCACCGAGAATGTGCCCTGAGTGCACGGGACGTGTGGCCGTGCGAGCCAACGTCTGTGATGAAATGGCTATGGTTTTAATTGCTCGCTTATGCTAATGAAATGCAGGAAAGGAGCATCGCCGCCCCGAATTGGGGGCGGGATCGTTATAATTTGGTCAGCATTGCTGACCGTTGCCTTGTTTGCCACCGTGCGGTGGTTTGTTTGCTTGCAGGTGCAGCTGGACCAAGCGGTCAATAGCGGGCTAAAGCCCTTTGTGCGAAGCTGGCCCTCGAAGGCCCAAGTGGAAATGTTTTATGTTTTGTTCATGTATGGCCGGCCTGCGTGCCGAGGTTTGGAAATCATGTAAAAGACAAGTGAAACATTTTGTAAGGCCTTAAGGCCGACTTTTGAGTATTTTGTAATAACATTCCTATTATCTTGCTTGTGGACATTCATGCTTGTGCTGGGTTCTTGTTTTGCAACTTTAATAAATTGCTTCCGCTAGAATGCTCTGTGTAGGACGTTGAGATTGGTTGGATGGTTTCCATACGTAACCACCCGGTCTGTCTGTGGTATATGGCGTCGGGCCCCGGCCGGACCTACTTCTATATGCTATGCGACGGATAGGGGGTGTTACACTTGTCATACCTTGGCTTATCCTGCTCCTTGTATGATCTCCTTCTGAAGTCCTTTTTGGCCATCTTATAAAATCTTTTGGCCAACAAACTGAGTAGTTCATCATTGCATGTGGATTTGTCTTCAGGCTGATCTTCAGTTGCCTTGAAGGCTATGGTCTTCTCTTTTCTTGTGGCTGGTGAGGCAGCCTTCTGTTCTTCTTCTCTATTTTTGATGAGTAGCTCATAAGATTTGAGCTTACCCAGTAGAGCTTCAGTGGTGATCTTATTCAGACTTCTGGCATCCTTAATTGGCCAGATTCTTGAATCCCAAGTGCTAGGGAAGCACATTAAGATCTTGTCATTGAGTTCAGTTAGAGAGATCTCTTTGTCCAATGTCCTGAGTTCACTGACAATTAGACTTAGCTTGTTGTACATGTCTCCCACTGACTCAGTTTCTCCCTTCTTGAAATTCTCATATTGAGAGATGAGATGGGATCTCCTATCCTTTCTCTCATCAGCTGAGCCTGAGACTATTTCTGAGAGTTTGTCCCAAATTTCCTTTGCTGAATTGCATTCAGCCACCTTTTGAAATATGTCATCTGACATTGTCTGGGCCAAGATGTTCATAGCCTTGGCATCAGCTACCTTCCATCTCTTGATATCAGCATCTGTTCCTGATGGAGGTGGAACAGCATTTGTACTTGTGTTCTCTGGGGGTCTTGGACACACTGTCAAAACAGAGTTAAAAATATCTTCGTCAATAGAATTCATGTACAGTCTGATCCTTGCTTTCCAAAGTGCAAACTTGGATAGATTACACACTGGAGGTCTGGTGCTAGCATAATCTTTGTTTTGGGCCATGATTTGTGAAAACCAAATCTAATAATAAAATACAAAAGAAAGCAGATCTAACTTGGGATCTTTGGGTTCAGGTGTTAGCCTGTACAACCAATCAGGTATGGTATGTTTAACCATTCTCGCTCTGATACAAATTGAAAGTGCAGCTAGATCTGATATACTCTAGAGGGGGGTGAGTAGAGTATATGGTGCTTTGAAACTTTTTACAACAATTGTTGTAATAAGAGTGAGCAGGGAAGCAGTTAAAAATCTAATCACAGAACTAAGTTAAACAAAAGCTAATCACAGAAAAATCAAGGCCAGAAACAAAAATAAACACAAGCAAAACCAGAAGACACAAGGAAATATAGTGGTTCCCCTAAACTTGGGTACATCCACTCTTCTACCACCCTAGGTAGGAATCCACTGCAGGATGAGTTGATCAGGTGTCCTGGGCACCAATGAGCTTTTGTTAAGGTGCTCAAAAACCAAAGCAGATTTTTTGATCAGGTGTCTTGCCACCAATGAGCTTTTGACAAGGTGCTGAAAAACCAAGCTCAAACTTTTGAACGGAGTTTGAGAAACCCTTTACAGAGAGGGGGTGAGAGAGTGATGGAAGTCTTCTCTTTCTCAGATCAACTAAGAAGACTATATGGATTGTTGATGTCAAAGCTCCCCCTGAATCCTTGAGATCTTCAGGAAGAAAAGCTTTGCTGAGGGTGATAGGCCTTCAAAGATTGAACTCCAGCAATAGATGATTTCAGCAATAGCTGAAATGTTGAATGTCTGGAGTCTTGAAATATGTTGGCCTTGAACACTTGAAAACTAAAGAGATCTGAAGATTTTAGAAAAGGTTGATCTCTTTGGATGAGTGTTCTTGAGAATTCCTTGAGACAGAAGATTTTGTTGAAGATTATTGATTTTTGACTGTGTGTCTCTGTATCTCAGTAATCTGTCTCTATGTTATTGATTCAAAAAGGAATTCTTCTCTTTTATTCTCTGATACTGAACAAAAACATTCTCTCTGAGAAGAATAGCCGTTGGCCAGCATTAATTGCATCCTTAATTGCAAAATCTCTTCTGGAGGAAAGTCCACAGAAATATTCCTTGAAAAATCCCTTGAAACTTGGTCCAGAAATGAATGAAAACGGCTAGGAAATCTCTGAATTAATTGCAGAATAACTCCTTAACTGATTTGAATTTTGAATCTAGAAACATCCTTGAAGTTATCTGAAATCGTCAAACTGAGCTCTGCTATCGTCGAGCTGAGCTCAGCGATCTAGAAATATACAACAGTAAAATATCGTCGATCTGAGCTCAAAGATCGTCGAACTGAGTTCAGAGATAAAGATCCAAAGCAGAGTCAAAATCGTCGACCTGAGCTCACCGATCGTCGAACTGAGTTCGACGATATGATGAAGTTGAGCTCAGTGATCGTCGAATGGTGCTCGACGATCTGTCGAAGTTGAGCTAGACGATCGTCGATCGGAGTTCGACGAATCGTCGTGCTGAGCTCGACGATATGACTTAGTCTCCAATCAGAAAATCTTGGTCTTCAGGGCAGCTTCCAAACCTAGACTTCTAACCCTTAGACTCAATTCTAATTGACCTATTGAGCTATACAGGAGGTCAAGCATTGATCCTAGAGATATAGTGATCCTGACCCAAATTAGTAATATGGTGTTCCAACAATATAAGTATTTATTATTATCAAAAGGGGGAGATTATTGGAGCATGCTTTCCGCATCTCTTGGTTTGAGAATAACAAATACTATAATGTATTTGATCTAGTATTTTGTGTGTTTATTGTGTGCATGTTGAATGAGGAGACAAGTTCTCATTCATGGGCATGATCCAAGTGTGTGTATATTTTGGAAAAAAAACAAAAAAAGGTGAGTTTTGTGTACTAAACTTCAAACGGTCATAACTTTCAAACTGGGAAGAGTTACAGAATGTGCCACCCCATTCCGGAATGAGAACAAAGACAACTACAATCTGAAAAAGGTTCGGACGGCAAAAGTGAAAAGGAGATATCACTGGTGATATCCACTATTGTCAGGCGATAGAAAAAATGACGTCAGCATGATGAAGGCCATGTTCCACACGATCCAGCCACCAAGCGCACTATTTAGAGGTATTGCCAGACGATATCAAATATCGTTGGCGATAGCTCCAATGTATAAATTTGGTTCATTTTTTGATGGAGATGATGAATTTCATTGCCTGAAGTATTTTTTTCATATGCATTCCATCCATGGAGCTCCAGACTTCAGAAAACTCTCACTTTCCCAAGAACTTGAAAAAGAGCTTTTTATTTCAAAAGAGCATAATAAAAAAATTGATAAAAGAAAACAATGCTATAATGAATATACTAGAATCATTAAAATTGTTTGCGGATAAATTTTCAAGTAATAAAAAATCATTTATTTTTAGTTTATATTCAAAATTATGTAAGGCTTATACTAGTATTTTAAATAAAAGTTTGTATATAAAGAAGAGTAAAATGAAACACAACTCAATGATAATTTGAAAATAATTTCAAAACTCGTAAATCTTCAATCCATTATTTTTCAAACAACTATCAATATATTTCACAAAATCAATTTTCTCCCAACGCTAAATTAAATTTTTCACAAATTTCCTATTAATAATACTTTTAAAAATCACTACAATTATAAACATCATTTTAATGGCTATGGAAATTTTAAACATGTTCAACTAAAGTATGAATGAAGACTGAAAATTAAAAAGATACATTAACTTCTACTAAATGGGTGTTTTCCTAGAGACCAACTTCAGTACTCTCACTTCAGCCACCTGCACACCTTGTGACTCTGAAATTTACATACTACCACAGAGTCTTCTCCGGTATAGAAATAATCATCAACAATCCAGACCAACCTATCTGGATGGGCTTCACGTAACATACCTATTCCGTACTTTGATTCCAAATTCTAAATGTAAAGACAATGGGGATACACTCAATCTACCCATCGGGAGAACTACTTTCATGTGTTCGTGGAGTGTCTACCCTCACATGCCAAAACAAAGGACTTCACATGTCCAAGGAAGAGGATTGTTACCCTTGAAGTTTGTTTTGGCGCCATAGAAGAGATTTTAGCCAGATGGAAATGACCACTGCAGCTTTACCTCTATAGATCCGAACTTGTCTCGTAGATCAGAGCTCTAAAAGTCTAACTACAATGAGATCTCCTTCGTCCGACTCTCCTCCTCCCCTCTACAGTCGCTCAGAATAAATCCTCAAAATAAATGAAGTGAAATGCCATTTCATATGCTTTAAACCAAGCTACCTCCGCACAATACCTAAATCGACGGCTTGTTCCGCAAGCCACCAACCCAAAACCTCCAATCATAGGCTGACACGTGGCCACGTCATTACAGCCCTAATATCGCCGTGCGATAACAACCTACTATCGTACGGTAGACAATGCGACATATCAACCCAACACTCATGAAGCTATTGTTATGTGGTATCACTAGCACCACGTAGCACCTCACAGAGAGGTACTCCGGCTTAAACAGCTTTTCTACCACCGACGTTAACCCTACCACAAGCGTTAACCCTACCGCCGAGCGGTATCTCACAGAAACCATTTCATGTTTCAGGAAACTTAAAACATTATAGGACGGACCCCGGTCCTCTTGAGGCATGAGCGAACAAAGGTTCTTCTCCCCTCCACCCGGAAGGACCTCGGTCCTCCCAGGTAACATAGATAAAGGTTCATCTGCACCTTCACTTGGACAAACCCCAGTTCTCCTAAGGAGCGAACAAATAATGGTTCTTCGCCACCTCTACCCGGACAATAATCGATACTCCTGAGGCATAAATGAACTAAGGTTCTTTGATACTTCCACCCGGACGGACCCCGGTCCTCCCGGGCAAGATGGACAAATATTCATTTGCACCTTCACTTAGAAAAATAATGGTTCTCCTAAGATGCGAACGAACCAAGGTTGTTCACCACCTCCGCACGGGGAAATTCGGTTCTCCTAAAGGAACAGACAAAGGTTCTCCTTCATACCCACTCAAGGTACATGTAAGTTGGGGCACATCACCTCCAAACCCTCAACGTTCTACGTCTCCCCTAAAAATACGAGTAAACAAGCAACACCCAAGTAGAGCGCTACTCAACCAAAAGGAATACGTGCGCCAAAATATAACCAAAACAAACAGATTGAAAAGTAAAAGAGTCCTCACTCAAATGAAAGGTGACACATGAGCTACATCGTAATCAAAAGCAAAAACATGTAATAGCTCGAAAACATACCAACAACACAAAACCAGGCAAATCAAAATAATCTAGGGAAGAAGAAGTCCCGAGGATCATCCCTCCATGGCTGTATTAGTGTCATCATCTGAGGAATCCTCCACGCCCAGGGTATCACACTTTGAAAACCTCCAAGCCACTTGAAACCCATTTCTGAAGCCCAAGGTGTAACGCCCCGAACTCAAAAGAGTGACAGGAGGCATTTTGAGCCAAGTTTGGAACTTGGTAGGGGTCATACGGCATGGGACACGGGCGTGTCGTGCTCGGATCGATGATTTGGCTGAGATGCCGACGAATTTGGAGCGAACACGGCCTGAGACACGGGCGTGTCCAAGGCCGTATCCTTCTCGGGGTGAAGGACAGGTCGTGTCGTGGGAGATATATGGTGTTAGCGCACGGGCGTGTGCGGGTAAACATGGGCGTGTCAATTGTGACACGGGCGTGTCGAGGACCCGTGTCCCTTACAGGACGTTTTTGATCCTGTGTCGAAGGAGGAACACGACACGCTACACGGTCGTGTACTGTTTGACACGGGCATGTCAAGTCGGATACGGGTGCGTCGAGAGCCCGTGTACTTTTCATGACGCATCAGTTTCGACGGCGAATGGGGAACACGGTCTTGGACACGGACGAATTCTTTTAAGGGGTGGTGAGCACATGTGCATGCGCCATCGTTATAATATAAAAGAACCCATGAATGTCCACTTAGGAATGAAAATACACGTGTTTTGGGAACATGCGTGTTCCTATAATTTCTTTTTGCAATTTTGTTTGGTCGCTTAACGATGTTTTGTACAACTCTAGGTGACCAGAAGTGGTGCAGTGTCGTTAGAACGCCCGGTTTCTGAGGCTAGTAGCGCACCAAATGATGCTCGTGCAACACCTCCCTCGGCTAAAACCATACGATTGGTTGCCGAAGCAGTGTTTGCCATGATCAACGCGCAGCCTGCAAGGCAAATACAGCAGCCCGCTCCTACGATGGAGCGGGTACCGCTCCAAAGGGATGAACCGAGAAGGGTGCAGGAAGTGGTGGTGGAGCCTTTGGTGCCTAGGAGAGCAACCGAAATGTAGCTCAAACATGTTATGGGCTTCAATCCTCCGGTAGTCTTGGGTACTAGACTGTCCCACCTCCATGCGCACCATACTCTGCTGGTGCTGGTCCCTATGCTACTGGTCCCTGTCTCCCATCTGAAGCCCTTGTATTGTTGTGGTCCGAAAACCATTAGTCATAAAGACTAATCCCTATCATCCCCTACTCCTCCACCCATGGCTCCTAGGAACCGAGCGGGGAGGAGGAAAGGGAAGCTACAAAGGTGGAGAGTACAAAGTAGCAGGTGACAGTGGAACTAGTCTAGCAGTTCTATAATAGTATGCAATAAGGTAAGCAAGTAGAGTATGCAGCGTATGTAAGAAAGACAAGAAAAGAAGTAACCTTAACTTATATGAATGCTCATACAAACATATAAGTTAAGGGGTCTTCTGCAAGGCTCCCACCATATAAAAAGTCTCATACCAATTTATACGTTGGGGTGTCGGTTGTATGTAAGTATGCTATGCCATGATTCATGCAAGTGCAACCCACGCACATGACTCTATGCGCACAGAACTTTAGTTCACCCTATTTGGGCAGCTAGCTTCACTTACAGGAACCTCTGTAGTGGTAAACGGAGGCAGTGGGTTGGGACCCCCACTCCTAGGCGGGTATCCACACTACCAGTCCTAGCCCTCCCGTACGCCCTAGAAGAACACAACCTAGAGTATCCGCGTACTAATGCTGGCCATATCCACTGGACTTTCTTTGGCTAAGTGTCCCACACCGCCGAGTAAACCTATCGACGTCGGTGTGAATGACCGTCCAATACCGAAGACCCACCACCTTATTTTGTATCCAAGACCTTTTGAGCCACTAGCTCCCCGGACTATCCGTCCGTGCATCTACCTTCTGAACGAATCGTACGGATGGCAATCAAAACAACCTAATCGACCTCCCGAGCTGCCAGGGTGTGTGAATGTGTAAGCCTAGTTATACAAGTTGCTCTTGAAGTGTTTTGTTCTTACTGTTTAGGTTAGCCCAGGACTGCCCAAGGTATTTCCCGTGAAGGGCTCTCGAAGGCACTAGGAACTACGATGGGATTACGCCCAAAGCTCCCTTTCGCAGGACACTTATTATTATTAGTTGCTATCAAATTTCCCAAAACCCTTATTAGTTGTACTGGATCTAACCCTAGAGTATTTGACACTTCCTCCCCTCGAGAAAGACGATCTTTCGTCGATCCCGAACACCACTTAACACTAGCCAAACCAACACCCTACTCATCCTATCTTCCAATGGTAAACTCATTTTTAATTATCCAACCAGCAAACATCTACCCCAACTCATGTGCCCAAAATCAGATTTCAAATTATATTCTGCAGTTTTACTAAATGCAGACCAACCCAAGCTATATGACGTGTAAAACAAGAGGTACTCAAAATATTCATCCAGTATCCCTATAATAATTATTGGGGGTCTATCATGATATGTTTGGCCTAAATCCAGAAATTAATATTTTTTCTAATTTATCTGGTTATTTATTTAATTATTCTGGTAATCCAAAAACCCCAAGTTTGAACACGATGTACCAAAACCAGACAAATAAATGCTCCACAAAATTTATGATAAATATAATATGACTATTGAAAATTAAATCCAAAGTTTTTCAACTCTTCAGCAAGATTTAAGCTAATAATTAATTAATTCAATATAAATACAATAAATGGAATTAAATAGATGAGTACCTTAAAATATTACCCAAAAATTACACAAACTTTACCAGGGATATAGTATGATCATAAATCATCACTGAGCAAGTTTCATAACATTTTAAGCTATTTTATCCATGATTTTATCACAAATATCCTTAGGGGCAACTTAAAGTTTTTAACTACAAGTATAAGCTAATGTCTTCCAAACACCCTACAATAATTTTCAGAGGCTCATGATTACCCAAAGACTGCTCTACCCAAGTTTCATCCCTGTTCAATGAGTTTTACTAACCTTTTCCATCCATACACCTTTTGTGCCCTAAACTAGGGTTAGGGTTTAGAGGGGTCTACCCATACCCAAATCCCTTAAGAAGTTTACCAAAGGGTTTTAGATACTCTAGTTCTCACTTTACCAAGTCTCAGGTCCATACAAGGTCTTTTGACCCCTTGCCCTTCACAAGACACAAAAGCCCCTCCTTAGGGTTTAGCCTTAGGTCCAAAGAAAAACTACTCAAATCTACCCCATCTTCCATGGGAGGATGATAAAAGTCATGCCAAGTCAGTTGCCCCAATTTCAGCCTCTGTTGAGGTGATTTGGTCACTCAGAACCCAAAGTGCACTATTTGGCCTAAATAGCCTTAATATGGCAAGGCTAGGGTTGCTTGATTTCAACTCAAACCATCTCCAAATGAGATGAAATTTTAACCAGGGCTTTATAATGACCCTAGGCTCCTTTGACAGAATTTGAATGAGGCTGGATGTTATTTGGACCCTAAGTTAAATTACCCTTGTAAAATAAAATAATTTTAAAGCTCTAGGAAAAGTGTCCCCAAAAACTCTTAACTTTGGGCAAGGCCTAGATATGGTCTAGGGTGGGTCTCTGTCCAAATTTCAAGTCATTTGGACCAAAGATGTGTTGTGGGAACCTATTTTAATCTCTGACTTGTCTTAGGTATAGGCCCCACCAAAATGAGTGCCCTCGTCAAACCTTGCACCCAAATTGGTTCACACATCTTTTGGCTTGAAGTAGACCCTTTGGGCTACAAATTTCATGTAGACCACTTCCTCTGGATTAGCCTCTAGGTATTTATAATAATTAAAAACATTAAATGCAAAAAGTGTGACAAAATGAAATTAATATACACATATCCTATAGTTTAATATTAGGCCAGCACGAATCTTGGCGCACTTTTGGACAACATCCCGTCATCATCCCCGCGTTCCAACGGTCCGGATTCATCCTTCCTGGAGCACTTTCTACACGATGCCGCCGGCCATCCGGCCACCTCCCTGGACGGCCACCGCCACCACCACCTCCGTTAAGGTGGTGGCTAGCGCCAGGCGGCGGCACAGCCCCCATAGAGGCCTATTCCGGCGATCCGAGAGTTCATTTTTCAAGGAAAAGTATGAAAATGCAAGCTTCAATTGGACTCAATTGAGCCCGATTTTCATTCTAAAAGATCCCTACGATCTATCCACAGTGAGAGAGGAAGGGGAGGACCTTGCTTGCGGCCTGGAGACGCGTTGATCACCGGGAAGCCATGGTGGTGGCGGCGCCGCTCGGGGGGGTTCTGCAACTACACAGGGAAGTGGCTCTAAATCGTCAGGGTGAGAGTGGAAGCGACTCCTTGGAGCCCACTGAAGCTTTTAAAATCATCAGATGGGGAAGGGGGGTGTCATGACATCAATGCCAAGAATGGCTAGGCTCGGCCATGGTGATGGGGGGGGGGGTGAATTTGCCTTGGGGTGGCCAGGAAATGGCTGGAAACTTCTCCTATCCGCCAGAGGAGTTGAATCCAGCCACCAAAGGTGGCCCTTGGCCTCCCCATGCAAGAATGGCCTTCCCCTTCTCCTTTCTCTCTCCTCCATTAAAGGGAAAATGCAGTTTTCTCTCTCCTGATCATAAAGGCCGAATTTTGGTGTCTCCTCCAGCCTACTGGCAGCCCACTAACTCATAATAATAATAAAAATGAGGTTAGCCCAAGTGGGGGAAATGGGTTGAGCTTGGGTTAGCCCATTTAGGCTAATTTGACCTAACACTAGAATAGAGTTGACCTTGGTCAACATGACAATTTGGGTTGACCACAATGGGTCCTTAGTGACTCATTGGACTCCGTTAAGGTTTAGGATGGGTTGGGTAGGGTTGTCTTGGCACGTTGGAGGTCACTAACCCTTAGGAAGGGTACTTTGACCAAATTAGGGCTAGAGTTGACTTTGGTCAACATAGACTCTTGTGTTGACCCCAATGGGTCCTTGGTGACCCATTTGCCTCACTTTAGGGTTAGGAGGGCATGGGTAGGGTCCACTTGGCTATAGGAAGGTCAATTGACCCTAAGTAGACTAGTTTGACCCATTTATGATTAGGGTTGACTTAGGTCAACTTAACAACTTTGACTGCCCACAGTGGGTCCTTAGTAACCTTATGGACTTCCCAAGGTGTTTGGGGTTTTGTGGTAGGGTCCTGGGATCAGGGTGTAGCCCTAAGGTCAGACCTTAGGTTTAAATATTGAGGCTGAGCTATAGGCAGACCAAGGTGATTTTTACCTTGGCCCTTGTTCACTTGGTCCTTAAGCTTTTGGTTGTTTTGTCATGACGTAGTCATGACAAAACAAAACTCTAGGGGTATAGTTGTTTGGGGGATGTTACAAATCCCAATATATATAAAAAGGAATTTTGTCCCCGAAATTAAGGTTGAGCCTACGGGGGTTTCTACAGAATAAATAAAACTTGTAACATCCCTAAGGTTTAAGGTATACCTGACTCGAAGAGCTCCGGGTACTTTTGCTGCATCAAGTCCTATGTCTCCCATGTATGCTCCTCCTACCCATGGTTTCTCCACAGAACCTTGACTAGTGGGACCTTCTTACATCGCAAGACCCGCACTGTCGTATCATCGATCCTGATCGGCTCCAAGCTGACTGATCGATCTGAGGCTACCGGACCATCGGCTGTGGATATTAGCTGCTCAGGGCGTAGTAGAGCCCTCCATAGTGAGGAGACGTGGAAGACGTCGTGAAAGCCCACTAACTCTGGCGGTAGCTCTAGTCTATAAGCCAAAGGGCTGATCCGTTCCAGGATCCTATAGGGCCCCATATACCTCGGACTGAGCTTCTTCCACCCGCGAACCCCTGAGACCCCATGCATCGACCGTATCTTCAAGAAAACCCGGTCTCCTACTTGGAACTCCACTTGATGATGTCTCGCGTCGTAATATTTGGCCCGCCTGCTCTAAGCTTCCACCATCCTGTCCCGGATCAATCTGACCTGAGCATCAGTATCCTCCACAAACTCCGAGTCGAGTGCCTGAGGGTCTTCATCCTGAATCCACGATAGTGGGGTCCTGCACTTCCGTCCATATAATTCCTCGTAAGGGGCCATGCCTATACTGGACTGATGGTTGTTGTTGTACGAAAACTCAATTTGCGGCAGCAATCATTCCCAAGTCTCGTCGCGGTCCAGGATACATAGGCGCAAAAGATCTCCCAAGGAACGGTTAGTGCGCTCCGTCTATCCATCGGTCTGTGGGTGAAAAGCCATGCTAAACGTCAACCGAGAACCCAGACGGGCCTGAACTGTCCTCCACTCCTTGGACATAAACCACCCATCCCAATCTAAAATGATTGTCCTGGGTATCCCATGATAGCGCACAAACTATTCGATGAACCTATGTACTAATACTTTGACCGGAGAGTCCTTCACCACTGGAATAAATCTGGCCACCTTCGTTAGCCTGTCCACTATCACCCAGATCGAGACATTCCCCGTACGAGACTGGGGTAGCCCGTGTATGAAATCCATGGCTACATCCTCAAACTTCCACTCCGACACCAGAAGTGGCGGTAATAATCCGGTCGGATTCCTGCACTCAGCCTTTATGAGTTGGCAAGCCTCGCAATGTGTCACAAAATGTGCGATGTCCTTCTCCATACCTGGCCAGAACATCATCTTCTTCAAATCTGTTGTCATCTTGGTGATTCCCGGGTGCACCGAGTATCTGCTGTAGTGAGCCTCTGTCAAGATGTCCTCCCGGATCTAGCATCCTGTAGGTATGTAGACCCTGCTTCTAAAACATAGGAGCCCATCCCTCAAGGAATAATCCCCTGTCGTGCCTTCCTATAAGGCCCTAAATATCGCTCCGCTCTCTCATCCAGCCTCTGCCCGTCTCGGATACGGTCCTGAATGTCATTTGTGGCAGTCATCGATATCAGGTACTCCATATAAAGCTCCGGGTCATCCTCAGACACAAGAGATATCTGCATCTTCTTGAATGACTCCACCAACTCCAAGGCCATCAACTACGGGCATACTCCTGACGTACTCGCTCTCCAGTTGAGAGCATCTGCAACCACATTTGCCTTCCCGGGATGGTAGTGCATGGTATATTGGTAGTCCGACAGAAACTCCACCCAACGCCTCTGCCTAATGTTCAGCTC
Organism: Platanthera guangdongensis; assembly: GCA_039583875.1. Classification (NCBI taxonomy): domain Eukaryota; kingdom Viridiplantae; phylum Streptophyta; class Magnoliopsida; order Asparagales; family Orchidaceae; genus Platanthera; species Platanthera guangdongensis. The sequence goes on from CM077154.1 coordinate 15,752,834, forward strand.
CTTCTGCGTGTCTACATACTTCAAGTTCTTGTGATCTGAGAATATATCGCAGTGGACCCCGTAGAGGTAGTGTCGCCAGATCTTTAGAGCAAATATAACTTCCCCCATCTCCAAATCATGCACTGGGTAGTTCTGCTTAGGTTTCGTCAGCTGACGGGAGGCGTAGGCTATCACGTGCCCATTCTGCATCAGAACGGCACCCATCCCTTGGTAGGAAGCATCCATGTACACCTGGAATCCATCGTTCCCTAATGGAAGAGCAAGGATTGGGGCCGAGGTAAGCCGACCCTTCAGCTCCTGAAAGGCAGACTCGCACTACGACGTCCAAATAAAAGGAGACTCCTTCTTCGTCAGAGATGTAAGAGGGAGGGCAATCTGAGTCCTAAGAAACTCCGAACATCCATGGCCGTCTTCAGTGGTGGCCAATCTCGCACTGCATGGACCTTTGCCGGATCTACTGTCAAACCCGCTCCACTAATAACATGGCCCAAAAAGGCCACCTCCCTTAGCCAGAATTGGCACTTGCTGAACTTAGCGTACATCTTGTGTTCTCAGAGCTTCTCCAATGTCAAGGCCAGATGCCTCGAGTGCTCCTCTTCGGTCCTCGAATAAATAAGGATGTCGTCAATGAATACAATGATGAAGACATCCAGGTACTCTTCGAACACCCATTTCATCAAGGCCATGAACGCGGAGGGTGCATTCGTGAGCCCGAAGGGCATCACGGTAAACTCGTACAACCCATATCTGCTGCTGAAGGCCATCTTCGGGATATCCTCCTCCTATATACGTAGCTGATAGTACCCCGATCTCAGGTACAACTTCGAGAACCAATGGGCTCCCTCCGGCTGATCAAATAGCGCGTCTATCCTTGGCAAGGGATACGTATTCCGGACCGTCACCCTGTTCAGGGCCCGGTAATCGATACACAACCGCAGCGTCCTGTCCTTCTTTTTGACAAAGAGCACCGGAGCACCCCACGGGGAAGAACTAGGCAAGACGAACCCGGCTTCCACTAACTCTTGAAGCTGGCTTCGAAATTCCACCAGCTCTTTCGGGGCCATTCGGTAGGGAACCCTGGATATCGTCTTAGCCCCCAGCACGAGCTGAATCTGAAAGTCTTTCTCCCGGTGCGGGGGTAGCCCTGGCAGCTTCTCCGGATATACATCAGCAAAGTCTCGCACCACTAGAATATATGATATAGAATCCTTGGCCGCGACCATCTCGAAGAGAACCTGATAAACTTCGTCTCCATGTAGGTGGGCCTTGACGACCTGCATAGACGATAATAATAATAGGTGGGCTGGTGTAATACCTTCGATAACAATAGAGGAGTCCCCGTCCCTCACGGTGACCCTCTTCTTCAAGCAGTCGATCTGGGCATGGTTCCAGAACAACCACGTCATGCCCAGTATGACATCATAGTCCGGCATCCTCAGGATCATCGCTGGTGCCTCAAACACCTTCCCGCCGATCTCCGCCTCCATTTTGCAATGAGAAGAGGTCACGAGCTCTGATCCATCGGGCAGTCGCACCCTCGCCATCCTTCCTATGAACTGCTCCACGTCTGCCAGCCCATTCACGAAATCCTCTGACACAAATGAGTGTGAAGCCCCGGTGTCGAAGAGTGTGTGAGCGGGCTTGTCGCTGATAAAAACCACGCCTGGAGTAATTAAGTGTCTTAGTGTTCTAGTTGTAGTTTTTCTTTCTTTTCTTAATTTCTAACTAGTTTATGTCTATGAGAACCAGTTCTTATGAAAGAAAGAAATCAAATGTACTGGCATACCTGCTATAACCGGCTCCGGGTTCCGGGGTTGAGCCAGATCTAGTGCATACATCTGCTATCTCTCTGGCCTGTGGTCCCTGCCCTGATATCCCCATCCTCGGACATGCCCTCGGCCCCCAAACCGCGAAGGGGGTGGGGCACCCTGAAGTGTTAGTGGGGGTGCTCGCCTCATGGGTCAATTTCTCTTGAAATGACCCGGCTGATTGCAGTGGAAGCACACTGATGTCTGCTCTGCTATCCTTGGTATCTCCAACATCTGTAAGGGATGAGGGGCCAATATACCCTAATTCCTCTGCTCCAGTCCAATCTCCTGATGGGGTTGACCCTCGCTCCTTCTTTCCCCGATGACCTGGCCTCGAGGATGGTCTCTACGTCCTCCAATCACTGCATCATCAGCCGGCCTCTTTCGTCTCTTGACTGTAAGCTGATCTGCCTCCCTCTTCTTAGCCATTTCCAAAATCCTGGCCAAGCTTCCCTTGGAGACGAAGAGGAGGGCTTGTCTCATGTCGTCGTGCAGCCCCTTGTAGAACCTCCTAGTGTAGCCCAAATCGTCCAACTGGTAAGAGTCCGCATAACGGGCAAAGTGGCTAAACTCCCGGTAGTATTCCAGCACTGTCCTGTTGCCATGCTTCAGCCGCAGGAACCTATCCTCCAGCTTGTCCCTTGATCACTGAGGCATAAAATGTCCCAGAAGTGCTGCTCTGAACTCTCCCCAAGAGATATGTGAACAATCCAAATCCACAAAGGTGGTGTCCAGCTGTGACTTCCACCACCTCTTCCCGTGCGACTCCAAGCAGGAGACTGCCAAAGCAAAGGCCTCCTTAGTGGGGCATCAGATCCCCGCAAGCATCTTGTAAATGGTATCCAACCATTCCTCCGTGCGAACTGCCGACTCCATCCCCTGATAGGATGGAGGGGAAAGTGCCCAGAAGGCACTCATCCAGTTGGCCCCGGGATTTGGCTGTGGAGTCGGGGCCTGCTGGGCCCTAAAGGCCTCCATGATGGCCGTGAAAGTCTGCCCCATCTCCGTCTGCTGAAACGGAGCTGGAGCCGGCGGAGCTGGAACTATATTCGGAGCCTAAGGTCTCCCCTACTGTGGAGTAGGGTTCATCGCAGGCTACAAGGAAAAATTCCAACAGTTAGATAGCGTACCAATGGAATAAAAGGAGGTGAAAATGGACTTTACATGTGATTTCCCTTATGGGACCACCACTGCTTCCGCTTCTAGTTTGTCCGCAAACTAAGCTCGTGCTGGGGTGGCCTAAGGTTATTGTGGACTACTTCTCTTTTTGATCGAGGTTTCTTCTGATACCACTTGTAAGACCCCTTTTTTCTTTTTAAAACCCCGAGGTCTTATGCCCAGAACCGTCGTTTGCGGTGGCCCCGACTCTCGGGAAATCCTCCATTACAAAACGCTGACTCTGCCGGCCTTTTCGATCATCACAAAAAGAGCAGTATTCAGGAATGAAATAGCTGAGTCCACAAATGTCATATATAATAAAATAAAATCACAACATGTCCATAAGTAGAAAAGATAGTACTGCGAAGTAACAAAACAGAAATATAAACGGGCTTAAGCCCGGTACATCAGATCCTCTCTACAATCTCTCGCAGAAGCTATAAAAAGACTATCACTCACGGATTTGGTCGCTGGTGCTCCGGTACTAGACTGGCCCACCTCCATGTGTACCGTACACTGCTGGTTCTGGTCCCTGTGCTGCTGGTCCCTGTGCTGCTGGTCCCTGTCTCCCATCCGAAGCCCCTGTAATGTTGTGGTCCGAAAACCATTAGTCATAAAGACTAATCCCTATCATCCCCTACCCCTCCCCCCATGGATCCTAGGCACCGAGCGGGGAGGAGGAAAGGGAAGCTACAAAGGTGGAGAGTACAAAGTGGCAGGTGATAGTGGAACTAGTCTAGCAGTTTTATAATAGTATGCAGTAAGGTAAGCAAGTGGAGTATGCAACGTATGTAAGAAAGACAAGGTAATAAGTAAGTAACCTTAACTTATATGAATGCCCATACAAACATATAAGTTAAGGGGTCTTTTGCAAGGCTCCTACCCTATAAAAAGTCTCATACCAATTTATACGTTGGGGTGTCGGTTGTATGCAAGTATGTTATGCCATGATTCATGCAAGTGCAACCCACGCACACGACTCTATGCGTACAGACCTTTAGTTCCCCCTATTTGGGCAGCTAGCTTCACTCCCAGGAACCTCCGTAGTGGCAAACGGAGACAGTGGGTCGGGCCCCCCGCTCCTAGGCTTTCCTCCAGTACGCCCCTAGAAGAACAAAACCTTGAGTATCCGCATACTAATGCTGTCCATATCCACCAGACTTTCTTTGGCTAAGTGTCCCACACTGCCAAGTCAATGTATCGACGTCGGTGTGAACGACCGTCCGATACCGAAGATCCACCACCTTATTTTATATCCAAAACCTTTTGAGCCACTGGCTCCCCGGACTATCCGTCCGTGCATCTACCTTCTGAACGAACCGTCCAGACGGCAATAAAAATAACCTAATCGACCTTCCGAGCTGTCGGGGTGTGTGAATGTGTAAGCCTAGTTATACTAGTTGCTCTTGAAGTGTTTTATTCTTACTGTTTAGGTTAGCCCAGGACTGCCCAAGGTATTCCCCGTGAAGGGCTCTCGAAGGTACTAAGAACTACGATGAGATTACGCCCAAAGCTCCCTTTCGCAAGGCACTTATTATTATTGGTTGCTATCAAATTTCTCAAAACACTTACTTGTTGTACTGGATCTAACCCTAGAGTATTTGACACTTCCTCCCCTCGGGAAAGACGATCTTTCGTCGATCCCGAGCACCACTTAACACTAGCCAAACCAACACCCTACTTATCCTATCTTCCAATGGTAAACTCATTTTTAATTATCCAACCAGTAAACATCTAACCCCAACTCATGTGCCCAAATTTATATTCCAAATTAAATTCAGCAGTTGTACTAAATGTAGACCAACCCAAGCTATATGACGTGTAAAACAAGAGGTACTCAAAATATTCATCCAGTATCTCTATAATAATTATTGGGGGTCTATCATGATATGTTTGGCCTAAATCCAGAAATTCATTTTTTTTCTAATTTATCTGGTTATTTATTTAATTATTCTGGTAATCCAAAAACCCCAAGTTTGAACACGATGTACAAACACCAGAGAAGTAAATGCTCCACAAAATTTATGATAAATATAATATGACTATTTAAAATAAAATCCAAAGTTTTTCAACTCTTCAACAAGAGTTAAGCCCCTAATTAATTAATTCAATATAAATACAATAAATGAAATTAAATAGAGAAGTACCTTAAAATATTACCCAAAAATTACACAAAATTTACCATGGCTATAGTATGATCATAAGTCATCAGTGAGCAAGTTTCATAACATTTAAGCTATTTAACCATGATTTTATCATAAATATCCTTAGGGGCAACTTAAAGTTTTTAACTACAAGTATAAGCTAATATCTTGCAAACACCCTACAATAATTTCCATAGGCTCATGATTACCCTAAGACTATTCTACCCAAGTTTCATCTTTGTTCAATGAGTTTTACTAACCTTTTCTATCTCTACACTTTTTGTGCCCTAAACTAGGGTTAGGGTTTAGAGGGGCCTACACATACCCAAATCCCGTAAGAATTTTACGAGAGGGTTTTAGCTACTCTAGTTCTCACTTTAACAAGTCTCAAGTCCATACAAGGTCTTTTGACCCCTTGCCCTTCACAAGACACAAAAGCCCCTCCTTAGGGTTTGGCCTTAGGTCCTAAAGCAAAACTACTCCAATCTACCCCATCTTCCATGTGAGGATGATAAAAGTCATGCCAAGTGAGTGGCCCCAATTTCAGCCTCTGTTGAGGTGATTTGGCCACTCAGAACCCAAGTGCACTACTTGGCCTAAATAGCCTTAATATGGCAAGGCTATGGTTGCATGATTTCAACTCAAATCATCTCCAAATGAGATGAAATTTTAACCAGGGCTTTAAAATGACCCTAGGCTCCTCTGACCAGAATTTGAATGAGGTTGGATGTTATTTGGACCCTAAGTAAAATTACCCTAGTAAAATTAAACAATTTCCAAAACTATAGGAACAGTGTCCCAAAAAATTCTCAACTTTGGGCAGGGATAGATATGGTCTAGTGTGAGTCTCTGTCCAAATTCCAAGTCATTTGGACCAGAGATGAGTTGTGGGAACCTATTTTAATCTCTGCCTTATCTTAGGTATAGGCCCCACCAAAATGAGTGTCCTAGTCAAACCCAGCACCCAAATTGGTTCAAACCAATTTTGGCTTGAAGTAGACCCTTTGGGCTACAAATTTTATGTTGACCGCTTCCTCTGGATTAGCATCTAGGTATTTTTCATAATTAAAAACATTAAATGTAAAAAGTGTGACAAAAATGAAATTAATATGCACATATCCTATAGTTTAATATTAGTCCAGCACGAATCTTGGCGCGCTTTTGGACGGCATCCCGTCATCGTCCCCGTGCGCGAACGGTCTGGATTCATCCTTCCTGGAGCACTTTCTACACGATGACGCCGGCCATCCGGCCACCTCCCTGGCCGGCCACCACCACCACCACCTCCGTTGAGGTGGTGGCTAGCGCCAGGCTGCGGCACAGCCACCGGAGAGGCCTATTCCGGCGATCCGAGAGTTCATTTTTCACGGAAAAATCATGAAAATGCAAGCTTCAATCGGGCTCAATTGAGCCCGATTTTCATTCTAAATGATCCCTACGATGTATCCATAGTGAGAGAGGAAAGGGAGGACCTTGCTTGCGGCCTGGAGACGCATTGATTGCTGGGAAGCCATGGTGGTGGCGGCGCCGCTCGGGTTTCTGCAACTACATAGGGAAGTGGCTCTAAATCGTCGGGGTGAGAGTGGAAGCGACTCCTTGGAGCCCACAGAAGCTTTTAAAATCATTAGATGGGGAAGGTGGGGGGGTGTCATGGCATCAATGCCATTAATGGCCATGAATGGCTAGGCTCGACCATGGTGATGGGGGGTGAATCTGCCTTGGGGTGGCCAGGAAACGGCTGGAAACTTCTCCTCTCGTCCAGAGGAGTTTAATCCAGCCACCAAAGTTGGCCCTTGGCCTCCCCATGCATGAATGGCCTTCTCCTTCTCCTTTGGTCATCAAGGCCAAATTTTGGTGTCTCCTCCAGCCTATTGGTAGCCCACTAACTCATAATAATAATAAAAATTAGGTTAGCCCAAGTGGGGGAACTGGGTTGAGCTTGGGTTAGCCCATTTAGGCTAATTTGACCTAACACTAGAATAGATTTGACCTTGGTCAACATGACCATTTGGGTTGACCACAATGGGTCCTTAGTGACTCATTAGACTCCCTTAAGGTCTAGGAAGGGTTGGGTAGGGTTGTCTTGGCACTTTGGAGGTCACCTACCCTTAGGAAGGGTACTTTGACCAAATTAGAGCTAGAGTTAACTTTGGTCAACATAGACTCTTGGGTTGACCCCAATGGGTCCTTGGTGACCCATTGGACTAAAGTTAGGGTTATGATGGCATGGGTGGGGTCCACTTGGCTAGAGGAAGGTCAATTGACCCTAAGTAGGCTAGTTTGACCCATTTAGGGTTAGGGTTGACTTAGGTCAACTTAACCACTTTGACTGCCCACAGTGGGTCCTTAGTGACCCTATGGACTTCCCAAGGTGTTTGGGGTGTTGTGGTAGGGTCCTGGGATCAAGGTGTAGCCCTAAGGTCATACCATAGGTTTAAATGTTGAGGCTAAGCTATAGGCAGACCAAGGTGATTTTTACCTTGGCCCTTGTTCACTTGGTCCTTGAGCTTTTGGTTGTTTTGTCATGACCTAGTCATGACAAAACAAAACCCTAGTGGTCTAGTTGTTTGGGGTATGTTACATGTCGTAGACTTTGGGAAGCAGTGGGAAAATCACCTATACTTGGTGGAATTCGCTTACAAAAATAGCTACCATGCGAGCATACAAATGGCGCCCTTAGAGGCCATTTATGGTAGAAGATATCACACGCTGTTGTCTTGGTTGGAAACGGGTGAGTCAAAGTTGTACAAGCGCCAAGAGGTGGAAGATACAACATCATTGGTTCGAATGATTCGAGAGAGATTGTTGATCGCTCAGGATCGCCAAGCTAAGTACTATAACACCAAGCACAGGAACGTAGAGTTCGCTGTCAGTGACTGGGTGTACTTGAAGATCAAGCCGTTCAAGGGTGTCTCGCGGGTGCGTCGCTTGAAGAAGCTAAGCCCGAGGTACCTTGGACCATTTGAGGTTCTGCAGTGGATCGGCGAAGCAACTAATCGATTGAGGCTATCAGTGGAGCTAAGTGGTCTACACAATGTATTCTATATATCGATGCTGCGGAAGGCGGTGCAAGAGCCTTCACAAGTGATTGCGGTCGACCAAGTGCCGGTCAATAATGGGTTGATGACGAAGGTCAAGCCCGTTCACATTGAGGACTCGGAAGTCAAGCGGCTATGCAACAAAGAGATCAGAATGGTCAAGGTCCATTGGGACAATTGTGGTCGGGAGGATCTCTCCTGGGAGCGAGAGCAGACCATGCTTGAGGAGTATCCGGAGTTATTTCACTCAGGTACCGTTTAAGTTTTGTGTTCATCTTTCCTTTATAATTTCGGGACAAAATTCTTTTAAGAGGGAGAGAGTTGTAACTCCCTGAAACTCAAAAGTGCGACGGGAGGCATTTTGAGCCAAGTTTGGAACTTGGTAGGGGTCAGACGGCCTGGGATACGGGCATGTCTCAGGGGCGTGTCGTGCTCGGGTCGACGATCTGGCTGAGTGGTCGACGAATTTGGAGCGAACACGGCTTGAGACACGGCCGTGTCCAAGGCCGTGTCCTTCTCGGGGTGAACGTTGGCCCATGTCGTGGGAGACACATGGTGTTAGCTCACGGGCGTGTGCGGGTAGATACGAGCGTGTCAGTTGTGATACGGGTGTATCGAGGACCCGTGTCCCTTGCGGGACATATTTAATCCTATGTCAAAGGAGGAACACGGCACGCTACACGGCCGTGTACTGTTTGACACGGGCATGTCAAGTCAAACACGGGCATGTCGAGAGCTCGTGTACTTTTCGGGATGCTTCGGTTTCGATGGCGAATGGGGAACACATCCTTGGACATGGGCTTGTCACAAGCCGTGTTCGGCCCAGGTTTTGGATTTCAAGCCCGAATCGTGGCCGCCCATTTCCTTATTTTGGGATCTGACGGTTCAGGGCTGTTCAGGCTAGGTTATACCCGGGTATAGGGTTTTGAATCCTTCATTTCATCCAAATACTCTCTTTCTAAAGTTCTAGAGAGAGGGGAGAGCAAGGAAGAAGAAGTAAGGATGATCTGGCCACCAGCGGAGCTTCAGAGCCCCGAATCGCGAGCCGACTTCGGATCTACGGAGGCGAGGACATTACGGTGCTTTTCATCCGCATAGATTTCCATGGAACCAAAGAGGAATGCTAGGGTAATGATTTTCAACCTAGGGCATGTGAATTCCTCTTTTCTTTGCATAGTAAGCCCGCTCTTGCGAGTTTGCGGGGAGTTTGAGGCGTTCCTTCTGGTAGACATGAATAGTCCCCGTTGTTGAGCATGTAGAGTCCATAATCGAGAAACAGACATATGCATGATGTGTGAAGTCAACCCAGACAAGTTTGTCTGAATCGGTGATGTTGTATTGCATAAATGGCCTAAGAAGACTCCGTGCAATTATTTATTTTTTTTTGGGTTTTGTACGTGGTAGATTGCAACAGGGAGCCTAGGGGACTAACTCGAAGGTGCACCCGGAAAACTGGGCAGATGCGTGATTCTGCCAACTTGGTGGCCCGGGAGCCAACTTCTATATAACTGGGTTATGTAAAGAGTGTGATCAATTTGGGATTAGGGGAAGCTTGACCCACGTAGACGGCTTAAGTTGACATTGCGGTTTGAGCAACGGGTTTGGCGGAACTGTACCCGCTCTATGTGGTTTTGTTAGAGAGACCTAAGGTACGTGTTACTCGTCGTTGGCATAGATGGAGGGACTTAGGCAGTGGCCAAAAAAGACTAAATGCTCACGAGATATTACCGCCCAGTGGGTGGTGGTAAGACCGCGGACTTTGACCGGGTTCACTGAGAATGTGCCCTGAGGCACGGGGTGTGTGGCCGTGCGAGCCTACGCCTGCGATGATGTGTAATTTCTCTATATTATGGCAATGCTAATAAAGTGCAGGGAAGGAGCATCGCCGCCCCGAATTTGGGGGCGGGGTCGTTATAATTTGTTCAGCATAGCTGACTGTTGCTTTTGTTTGTCATCGTTGCGGTGGATTATTGTTTGCAGGTGCTGCGGAGCCAAGTGGTAAATAGCGGGAAAAAGCCCATGTTGTTGAGCCGGCCCTCGAAGGCCTAATTATTGAATGTTTACTTGTAATATTCATGTGTGACCGGACTGCGTACCGAGGTTTGGAAAACACTTTAATTTGAGTAAACTATTGAAAGGCCATAAGGCCGTATACTGGTGTATTGTACATTCTTTCCTTCTGGTTTGGTTTAGTGGACATTCATGCTGTTGGCAAGGTTCTTTATTTATTGCAACTTTTAAATTGCTTCCACTAGAATATACTTTGTGTAGGACGTTGGATATTTATTGGATGGTTTCCTTTTAATAACCTTCCGGTCTGTCTGTGGTATATGTCGTCAGGCCCCGGCCGGACCTACTGTTATATGCTATGCGACAGATAGGGGGTATTACACAAGGAGTATGGAACTTCACAGTCATCCTTTATTGTCGATCAATCTCCGTCATCTTCATCTCGGAGCGCGCCTCCTCCTCGATGCGAGACTACTCCACCTTGAAGTCGTGGGAAGATCTATACTCGGACACCGTAGTAGTACATACAACCTTAACCTCCTCTCGCACAGAAATCACACAGGCATTTTCTTACTTCAGCAGCTCGGCCTCCCCCTCCTGCTGGCACATCGCAACATCAACCGCCTCGATATTGAGGACCACCTCCACAAAATTCACCTCGATAGAAGCAAACATCACGCAAAGATCCCCGACCTCGAAGTCTGTGACACTTAGCTTGGCCCGAAGAAACTTCACCTCAGACTGAGAAGAGGACAACTAGGATTCCACATTAACCAGCAAATAAGTGACCTCCTTGTTCTTCCTCTGGGTCTCCGCTAATGAATCCTCAAATGCGGACAACTTTGGCCACAAAGAAATAAAATAGTCCTATGTTGTTATAGAGGTATTATTACACGAAAGCGCAATATCACGGGCCTCATCAATCTGCAAGAACATAAAAAACTATTCTCATGCACAATACAAGAAAAAAAGGGAAAATACTGGAGACAACAAATACCTTTCGGGGAAGCGCCTAATGGTACTCTCACTCCTTCCCCCTCTGTGTCTCCAATGGTGGCTCCGAGACCGCTCGAGAAGACATGATCATGGGAATCTTCGGTACATTCTCTGTAACATCTCGACTTTTATTGGGCCACCAGAGCCCTAGTAGGCCCAATAAAAGTGACTCGAATCCTACCCATGACCTGGTAGGATGTAACCCTAAGCGAGAAATGGAGCTATAGAACTCTGATTTGAGTTCTGTTAATTCCTATGGCATCATATAGTTAATACGAACGCATCAGAACTCGTTCCGTTGGACCCCGAGGTCATATGGTGGATAAGAGAATTCCTCGTAAAACACCGCGAAGAAATGATTTTGAATATAGGTCTAGAGAACTCCGATTTGAGTTCTGTCAGTTCCTATGGTCTCGTAAAATCAATACGAGCACGTTGGAACTTATTGCGTCACAATCCGAGATCTAACGATGAATATAGACATTTTGACCGATTTAGTGCACTGCGACGCGCAGATTTTGGACTTTTACCAAACGAACTCTGATTCAACCACAATCAGTGGATCTAGACTCATATGGTCAATATAATGTCAACAAAAGTCATCCCAGACAATTTTGATGATGAATTGTCAACCCTAGGTCAAATCAAGCATATTCATGTACCGAAAAGCGTGCGCACACAAATTGTAACATGACACACCAACTTTGACCCAACTCCCGATGTCCTGGACCCACTTTGACTATCTTAGGGGACCCACCCTAGGGTTGACTTTGGTCAAACCCCCTAAAAAATCCAAAATTTTGGATTTTTCCAAAAGAGACTCATACCTCCTCCTCATTAATGGTCTAAGCCCCTTCTCCCTCTCAGCCTTGGGCCACCAATCAGCAAGAAGGAAGGTCATGGGCCAAGATGGAAACAATCCCTCCTTACCCCTCCTTCTTGACTCCCCTTAGAAACCAAGGCTTAAGCCTACTTAAGGCAAACCCATAGAGCAGGTCCTGCCTGCTCTTGGCCAACTAGGAGGAGCCATGTGTCCAGCCAAGTGGAGGAGAGGAACTCCTTATATATCTTCCTCTCGCGTTAATCCCATACCGGGGAAATGAGGGATGAGGTCACCCCCTCAGGCTATAAAAGCCCTTGCCCGGCCAGATTTCCCCCACACCAGCACCACCCGAGCCTAGGGCAACCTCACTGTAGTCCCAGCTCGCTAGAAAATTTCCCACCATCCAAGCTTTCCACCAGCACCAATGGAAACATGATCGGGGCCCTCCCAAGATCCTCCAGGCCAGTGTACATTCTTCTCCTTTCCCTTCCTTATTCCCCTGACATGGTGCATGCGCCTCCCGGCGGTCGGAGAGCCGCCGGCACCACCCGAGCGAAGATCTAGGTCGGGTGGTGGCCGCAGCAAGCTGGTCCCTCCCAGCGCTGCTGGTGGAGATAGAGAAGAGCTAAACCATCGGCGATAACATTCCCCGATGGTGGAAGGTCGGGGTGCTATCGAAAAATGCCTCTCCGGCGGCACTCGAGAAAATAGATTTTTCTCTGTATTTTATTCCGATGGCCGGCAGTGGGAAGTCGCTGGGCCACCACCGAAGAGGAGAAATACCCCCAGCATGCCGGGCGTGGGTGGTTGCATAACTAGGAACATCACTGGAGAAGCAAGGTGGCACGATGACACTGGCAGCAGATCTCCACCACCTTGCTCTTCGGATGACAATCTCAGGCAGTGTCCGACGAAGGTAGGCTGACAGACCACCGCCCAGAAGTTCGCCGGCCCCCGGCGAGTCGATCGGGGGCGGCATCGGCAGCTAGTAGTAGCCGTACGGTGGTGGTGGAGGCCACCACACTCCACACCGCCGGGAGTCACAAACAACGTCTGATCTCCACAATGATATCGGACGGTCCAGAATTTCTGCATTCCCGCCCCGCCTCAGCATCAATGCTCCCCCTCCCATCCCCCATAGTGGATCTGTGCCCAATCGTTGTGGGGATAGAAGATCGATTGGCACGGTCTGACTCAATCTCAGCCGCGGGATAGAGTTTGATATGACTAACCGCAGATATATATTATTAACAAAAAATTGAGAAATTTCTAGAAAACAATCTCTGCCACTGGGGGAAAAATGGTCAACATAACAAATGTTTCCCTTAATGAGAACTCCCTTCACAAAAAATTTGAGAATTTTTGAAAAATGATTTGGTATTTTTAAAAACCAAAAAAATTTATTTGGCCAAAATAAAGGCCCAAAGTGGCTCCGAAAATTATGAAAATTTTTTTAGACTTAGTTTATACCTCATTAGAGGTTGTATTAAAATTTGGAGGCATGGTGATATAATTGATATTTTTCCTAATTTTTAGGATCCTAGGGTAACTCTCGGAATTTACCTCGCATATTATCCTCGGAAACGAAAATTGGAGCGCGCGAGCACTCTCCCTAATTTGGATATTAAATTCAAATTACTTTATCAATGAGAGTGGACAAGGTAAGAAGCCAAGCTCTGAGCATTCCTAGTTTTCATGAAACCGCTAAGCGCCACGACCCTCGGGTAGTTGTGCAGACTCAGAAATTTAAGTACGACTCGCGCGTTGCTAATTAATCTCAATGAATGTTAATGGAGTAACTCCTAAAAAGCCGTTGATCCGATTAAGCCGTGAACTAAAAAGGCGCAACCAAATTACCGGATCTTATTAATAAATGTAACCCAAGGAAATATTTAAGACTGAGAAGAAACTGAAAATACCACCTAAGAACGGAGATGGAACTGAAGCCTCCTGAGTGGAGTGACTGGACTACTAACCATCTTATTTATGATTATTCCAGTTTTGCACTGGTCCAGATTTCCTTTATTTCAATTCAGTACAGTATTTTCAATTCCACTGCAGTCTCGTACTGGTCAAGTTCGTTTCAGTTTAATAATTTGAATTCAATACTACACCATTCTCGTACTGGTCAAGTTTATTTCAGTTCAGTACTTTCAATTCAGTACTACTCCAGTATCGTACTGGTCGAGTTCATTTCAGTTCAGTACTACTCTAGTCTCGTATTGGTCAACTTCATTTCAGTACAGTACTTTCAATTCAACTCCAGTCTCATACTGGTCAAGTTCATTTCAGTTCAGTACTTTCAATTCAGTACTACTCCAGTCTCGTACTAGTCAAGTTCATTGCAGTTCAGTACTTTTAATTTCAGTACTACTCCAGTCTTGTACTGGTCAAGTTCATTTCAGTTCAGTACTTCCATTTCAGTACTACTCTAGTTTTTTACTGGTCACATTTCATTATACAACATTTATTATCAGCAGCTTTAATTACTGCGATTTACTATTAAAAGCACGGGTCCTACTCTGACGAACAGTTGTATGATAAGGTGGAGCCTTAGTTGAGGATAACCGTAGTTGAGGTGTTACTCCTAGTTTAGCCTCAAATAAAGTGCTCCCATGCTCCTTGTCAAAAGTCGAGCTGAACATCGCTGCCTGAAGGAAAACGAATAGTAGGACAGGCCACCGCAAACCTGATGCATTTTAGAATAGTTACTTGATTGATTACTTATGAATTACTTGCGGTAAATTATGGTGGGTCAGTCCCTTTCGCAGACCGTTCATACCGGTGCGAGAAGGTCGACGACTTAATGCGACAGGGAGATGGGTACCACAGACGACCAGCCGTTATGTCTTTCTCATTGGGCTTTCCTTCTCTGTGCAACCAAAATGTTGCATCACCGGATGTCCCTCACATCCAATAGTATACAAGTTTGTACGTTGGGGTCTGGGTAGTGCAGTACGATCACCCGTAGAAGTGGAAGAACTTGCCACTGTCACCGACGACCACATCGGTGAGTCGCGCATGGCTCGCTACCCTGCTGGAACAGAAGAGATCCATACTATATCGGCATAGGGTGATTTGCGCGACTGTGAATGCCTGCGGTATGTACGCGACTGTGAATGCCTGCGTAATGTACGCGAATGTGAATGCCTGCGATAGGGTACGAGTTGTGAATATCTAATGTGTTGATATGCTAGTGAAGCCCTTATTTTAACTGATATTATTGATGTTATCATTCCATTTATATTATGCTACTCTTACTTTATCGCAGCTACTAGCATAAAATTATGAAATGTTGTGCTAACACTCTCATACTTCGACTATCTTCTACTACTGGGTGCGTGTGTGCTCGTCCCCAAGATATGGATCCGGGGTGGAGATTTGTTACAACTTAGCCCTATAACTAATGGTTATTTAAATGACCATTCATAGGAAACGGAGCACCGTAGTGACCATGTTGGATCCCTAGTTTGGATTTGGGCTAGGTTCACTAATTAGGATGAGTTTGAACCAAATTTTATATCCAGTGTGAAGTCTATGAGTCCTAGAGTTTAGGTTAGTCATTAGGTTCAACCTTCATGGACCAGCCAGCAGAGGACCTAAGTATACTCGTACTTAGAAGAATTCAGAGTTCAAAATTATCAGTTTGAAAATTTTCGAACTCAACTCGATGAACTAAGAGTTATTTCTCTGAGTTGAGCTCGACGATATTCGAGCTGAGGTCGACGATCTCCTCATTCAGACAGATTCTCTGCTCGACAAAATCTGGAGTTCAGCTTCAACAAATTCTTTCCAGTTTATTTCCTCTGAACTCAGTTCGACGAAGACAGATTCTTTGTTCGACGAACTTGGAGCGCAGATTTGGCAAGTTAATTCCAGAATGCAGTTCGCTGAGCTCAAGATGACGAACAAGAATTATCAGCTCGACAAACTTGGAACTCCAGTTGACGAATTCTGTTCAGAGTTCGATGAATTCTGTCCCGAGCCAGACTTAGAAGTTTTCCTCATTTCTGTCATTATTTATTTTATTATTTAGCAGTGATTTTCTGAGTAATTAATGCGCATATTCTCCTAAATATAGCCGTTATTGGCAACATTAATTATGGTCTTCATCAAGGTTAATTACTTTCTTATTTTAATGGGACAGTTGGGGAAACTAATTAAAGATTATATTCCAGCCGTCTCATTCTCCAGAATTAGCCAGCAATTAATGCTTGGAATTCAAAATTCAAGAGGAGAATTCGACAGCAGAATATATTAGAAAGAATTTTCTTTCAGACAAGATAGAATACAGAGAACAGAGGTGATACAAGCAATCAAGAAAATTAGAAATTGCACACTGTGATACAGAGAAGAGATACAAAAACATACAGAAGAATATCTACTTCTTCTCTGTGCAGAAAACATTCTATTTTCACCTTATTCTTTCTGAAGACTGAAGAAGAACAACCATCAAATATCAAGAATCTTGTTCTATTTCTACTCCAGGAACATTCAAGTACAATAACTTTGAATCAGTCAGAATGTTCTTCGATCTCTTCAAGAAAAGGCTGAAGACCTACACCCTGAGCAAGGCTCCAAGCTTTCTGAACAATTCATTACTTCAGAAGGAGCTTTGACAACAGAAATTCACAAGTCTTCTTTATTGTATAGAGAAAAGAGAAGACACCATCAACTCTCTCAACCTCCTGTAAAAGGGTTTATTAACTCCCTTCAAATGATTATTCTTCATTTTTGGGCACCTGATCAAAAGCCTAAAGGGTTGTGAGATCTCCCTATAAATAGATCTTGTGCTGGCAGTCACCTGATCAAAAACCTGATAGTGGATTCCTACCAGGGTGGTAGAAGAGTGGATGTACCCATTTTGGGGAACCACTATAAAATTCTTGTGTTTTCTGTGTGTGATCATTTTTTTTCTTGTTGTGTTGTGATAGATTAGCTTAGACTGTTTTCATTTTTTATTACTACTATTGATATCATCTATTTTACTCTGATAAATTTTAAAACAGCCAAAAGTTTCAAATTACTCTATTCACCCCCCCTCCCTCTAGAGTAATCAGATCTGTCCCATATCTTTCAATTTATATTAGAGCAGGTTCCTTTGGTTTCTCTAGCGAATACTTGAACAAAAAGATCCTTATTAGATCTGATTCTCCTTTTTCCTAGTTTTTCTGTCTATTTCATATCATGGCACAAAACAAAAATTATGCAATGATGGAGATGACGACCCCCAACATGTGGAAGATGATGAAGGCTTGCTCGCGGAGAATCCTTCTCCGTCTCCAACAAAAGACTTGTGTTGTCATGGTGATCGTGTGGAGCGTTGCTACAACCTCCGCCCACGGCGCAAGACCACCTAAAATTATTTAGTTAAATAATTTTAGTATTATTTGAATTTATTATGTTATTTGTTTTGAGCATTTTATCATTTCATTTTGAGTTTGAAAACATTAGAGTTTATTTTAAATGTTGGGCAACATGTAGCCAAAGTATGTTGTAAGCCTATATATAGGCATGTAATGTTTTCATTTGGAGTAAGTTGAATGAATGAGAATTTGAGAAACCCTAATTCCTCCTCCTCTTAAAGTTCGGCCAGCCCTAGTCTAGTCGCCACCTTCACCTCCTCCTCCCTCCCTCTCTCTCTCTCGGCCAAGCCCTCCTCTCCACTCTAAACCGCCACCTTTCCTCTCTCCAACCCCCTCCCTCACACTCTTGGCCAAGACCTCCCCACTCGAGCCCCCTCTTCCACACCGTAAGTCATCCGGCCACCCAAATCCCAAAGCCGATCAACCCACTTCAAGGAGAATCCCGACCACCCCTTTCCCTTGGTGATTAGGCCAAGTGTTTGCTACAAGCTTTCGTTGATCTTGGCCAAGGCGTGAAGCAACGAAGGAGGACAAGTTTCCCCTCCCACCAGCGTAACTCTGGCGGAACCGCGGAAGAGCGATTCAAGTTAGATAATCGGAATCATCTATTCCGGTTTGGGTAACGAAAATCTCTACCTTTGTGTGATTCCTTCCCTAGATAATTTTGTGGTGAAAATTCTTGGCGTTGAATTTAGAATCGTTGAATAATCGTGGTTTCTTTGATTGTTTTTTGTGTTCGTCTTAATTGAATTAATTTTAGAAAAGGTTTGGCGAACCTCGTAACTTTTAGTTGGGAGAGATCTACATTTTTTGAATCGTACTTTTGGTAGATCTCTTTTGGTACAACCTTCGCTTGCTTGAACCGGGTGGATCCTTTTAGCCAGAAAGGATATTGGCTTATCGCCTCTATTCGATCCTAAATGGTTTGGCTACCCGTACGTTAGCAGTAAAGTGCTAATATTGCTTGGAGTGTGTGTGGTGAAGAAATTTGCGCAAGTGAAAAATTTGAATCGTAGAGAGACAAATGTGTAAATCCGTAGATCTCCCGGTGTCAACGCTTAGGCCTGCATCAATTTGGTATCAGAGCCAGGTTCACATAAATGTCTTAATTGGCACCCTTCCCCTAGTTTTTGCACGTTGGCACGCACTTTTCTTGCTCGTTTTCATGTCAAAAATTGAAAAACAAATTTGCTGGTCTGCCAATAGCTGCCTAAATTTCTTATTTTTCAGCAAAAATTCCAAAACTTTTTAATAATCTCCTTTTTAGTTCTAGTAAGAAAAACAAAAAAAAACTTTTTTTACCCGAGCCATTAAGTGGGAACAATTCCATCTGTGGTGTTTTCTTTGAGTCAGTTTATTTCATTTCTACAAACGCACTAGATTGGGCACTGAGTATTCCCCATCTTCCTCCCAAATGGAGGATGAGCAGGAAGCGGGTCACATTCCCGCAGCGATTTAGGTACTCCGTCAGGAGTTCACCGATCAGTTGACAGAGATTAGGGAAATGCTACATGAATTAAGAATGAATCGTGCGGCTCCCCAAAATTAAGCCGCCAATCCACTTGATGAAGGGAATAATAATCAAAACAACAACTATAGCAACGAGCGAGCCCCACGTGCACCGTACGAGTTTGACATTACTAGAGTCGTCCGGGTCAAACCTCCATCATATGATGGAATGGGTGAACCCCAAGTCTTCCTGGACTGGGTGATGGAAATCGAATGCTACTTTGAGTGGCAAAATTTGACGGATGCGGATAAGGTAAGAGTGGCGCGAATGAAGTTGCTAGGTAGAGCTAAGATTTTTTAGTTAAATGAGGAACGTCATCTGAGGGCTGCCAATGGTGACTTACTTATTAGTTGGGCAGGCATGAAGGCCATGTTGACAGACCAGTACGTCCCTTCGTACCATCGACCGCAGATGTTTGATGATTTGTCCACCCTTAAGCAAGGGAGTCGGTCGGTCTCGGAATACATGAGTCTTCTTAAGGACATGATGGTTAGGTGTGGTGTAAGAGAGATGCCTGAGATCACCCTTTCTAGGTTTCGCAAGGGGTTAAACCCCAACATCCAGGGCAAGCTGTTGTGTTATGGTCACACCGACCTAAACACCACTTTCAATGATGCACTAGATATCGAAAAGCACAACATTTTTAAGAATGAGTCTCGTTCGTATCAGAAGGTAAAGTCCATCTTAGGACCGCCTCCCACCTCTACTGATAAGGTTGAGGGCAAGTTCCGGTCCACGGACTCGAACTCCATAGTAGTGACTGCCAGGAATATTAAAAACCCAATGGGTGAGTGAGTGTCTGTAGGAAGAGTAAACAAAACGAATGCTACTTGCTTCGCTTGCGGGATTCAGGGTCACTACGCTAGTGAATGTCCTACTAAGCCTAAGCCCTGTTAGATTCCACATGTAAGTCAGATGACCTTATATATGAGGTTGGAGACGATAGCAAGTCGGAAGGAGTGCCTAGTGATATTGAGGACGAATCTCATATGATGGTCATGCGGTGTATTCTGGCAACTCCATGGGTGTTAGATGACTGGAATAGGACGAATATTTTTTCGTTGAATTTTAAGAGTGGAGAGAAATGTTGTAGGTTGATCATAGATAGTTGAAGCTGTATGAATGTCATTTCTGAAGCTGCGGTGACCCGAATGTCTTTAGTTACTGAGCCGCACCCTCACCCTTATAAGGTGGCATGGGTAGATAAGTCATCTCTCCCAGTGTCAAAGATTTGTTTGGTACCCCTTACCATCAAAGCTTATTCTGAAAAGATTTGGTACGGCGTCATACCTATGGATGCTTGTCATGTTTTATTAGGTCGTCCATGGCTTTATGATCATTACGTTACCCACTTTGGTCGAATTAACACTTATGAATTTAAATTTAATGGTAAGACCATAATTTTAAAACTCACTCTGCCTAAGGATCCTTCGGTCCCCTCTAAGGATATGATTGTCTCGGTCGAAGAGAAAGCGTTAAGTCTGATAGGTAAGAAGGAATTTGCACGTAACACCTTTATGGATGGTGTCATATATGCTTTAGTTTGTTTGCAAGATAAGTAAGATGGGTCGTCATTTGAGAGTTTACCACCTGCGTTGAGGAAGCTCTTAGATGAGTTTAAGGATGTGTATCCGGACGAGCTACCGTCCGAGTTACTCCCCATGCAGGACATCCAACATGCGATAGATTTCATCCCGGGTTCCTCTTTGCCCAACCTTCCTCACTATAGGTTAAATCCCTCCGCACACTTAGAATTACAAACCCAAATTTCAGATTTATTGCAAAATGGGTTCATTCGTCATAGCAAGAGTCCATGTGCCGTACCCGCCTTACTTGCTCCCAAGAAAGACGGCTCTTGGAGGATGTGTGTGATAGTAGAGCCATTAATAAAATTACTGTTAAATATCACTTTCCCATCACTCGCTTGGAAGATTTATTGGACATGTTAGCGGGTGCCACAATTTTCTCAAAATTTTATATTAGGAGTGGCTACCATCAGATACGAATTAGGGAAGGTGATGAGTGGAAGAATTCTTTTAAATCCAAGGAAGGGCTCTACGAGTGGTTAGTTATGCCATTTGGGCTTTCCAATGCCCCGATCACGTTTTCTAGGATGATGACCCACGTCTTCTGAAAGAGCAGCTAAATCTGATATACTCTAGAGGGGGGGGGGGGAGTGAATAGAGTATATTGTGCTTTTAAAACTTTTTACAACAACTGTTGTAATAAGAGTGAGCAGGGAAGCAATAAACAAAACTAATCACAGCACTAGGTAAAACAAAAGCTAAGCACAGAAAAATCAAGGCCAAAAACAAAAATGAAAACAAGCAAAACCAGAAGACACAAGGAAATATAGTGGTTCCCCAAACTTGGGTACATCCACTCTTCTACCACCCTAGGTAGGAATCCACTGCAGGATGAGTTGATCTGGTATCCTGGGCACCAATGAGCTTTTGATAAGGTGCTCAAAAACCAAGACAGATTTTTTGATCAGGTGTCTTGCCACCAATGAGCTTTTGACAAGGTGCTCAAAAACCAAGCTCAAACTTTTGAAGGGAGTTTGAGAAACCCTTTACAGAGTGGGGGTGAGAGAATGATGGAAGTCTTCCCTTTCTCAAACAACTGAGAAGACTATGTGGATTGATGTTGTCAAAGCTCCCCCTGAATCCTTGAGATCTTTGGGAAGAAAAGCTTTGCTGAGGGTGATAGGCCTTCAAAGATTGAACTCCAGCAATGGATGATTTCAGCAATAGCTGAAATGTTGAATGTCTGGAGTCTGGAAATATGTTGGCCTTGAACACTTTGAAGACTAAGGAGATCTAAAGATTTGAGAAGGGTTGATCTCCTTGGATGTGTGTTCTTTAGAATTCTTTTGTGACAGAATATTTTTGAATGCTTCTATGTAATCTGTATCCTCTCTCTATATTGTGTGTGTTCTTTTGAAAGAAAAAAAATTCCCGTCATTTATTCTCTGGTGTAGAGTAGAATAACATTCTCTGTCAAGTATAGCCGTTGGCCTGCATTAATTGCATCCTTAATTGCATAATCTCTTCTGGAGGAAAGTCCACAGATACATTCCTTAAAAAATCCCTTGAAACTTGGTCCAGAATTGAATGATAACGGCTAGGAAATCTCTGAATTAATTGCAAAATAACTCCTAACTGATTTGAATTTGAATTAAGAAATATGCTGGAAATTGTCTGAAATCGTCGAACTGAGCTCTGCTATCGTCGAGCTGAGCTCAGCGATCTGGAAACACACAGCAGCCAAATATCGTCGATCTGAGCTCAAAGATTGTCGAACTGAGCTCAGAGATAAAGTTCCAAAGCAGAGTCAAAATCATCGACCTGAGCTCACCGATCGTCGAATGGAGTTCGACGATATTATGAAGTTGAGCTCAGCGATCGTCGAATGGAGTTCGACGATCTGTCAAAGTTGAGCTAGACGATCGTCGATCGGAGTTCGACGAATCGTCGTGCTGAGCTCGACGATCAGACTGAGTCTCCAGACAGAAAATCTTGGTCTTCAGGGCAGCTTCCAAACCTAGACTTCTAACCCTTAGACTCAATTCTAATTGACCTATTAAGCTATACAGAAGGTCAAGTAAAGGTTCCTAGAGACATAGTGATCCTGACCCAAATTAGTAATAGGGTGTTCCAACAATCTCCCCCTATTTGGGTTAGGATTACTATTTACAGACTTTGGAAAAACTTAAATAACAACATACAATCAGTAAAACATAAAAACAATAGCTAGACATTGCAGAATAATCATAGAGATATATATATGTCATCCAGATAATCAGAAATTGCAGAGATTGTCACCTTACAACATCATTTATTCTCTTTGCCCTTAACCATTTTAATTTCTCTGTTAGGATTTAGGGCTTCCTTCTTAGATCTGGTGTCATCTGCTGCACCTAAAGATGTCTGTTGTTTAAGTCTGGGAACCACTGCTTCAGGGTATAATTCCATGTATCTGTCAGCATCAAAGAATTTACTTGAACCATATCTCTCTAGTTCTTTTTGTCTCTGTTCAGACATTATAGAAATGTTTGAAGAATTTAATCCTTATTCTCTGGCCTTTTTAATTTGGTCCAGTGCAGCTAATTCCTTTAACCTTGCAGTCCAAGCAGCTGGATTATTTTCAGGGTCCTCATAAGGTACATGTGGCTCATACCTGTTGGAGGGGTTGTCTTGAGGAGGCCTGACAGACACAGTCTCTTTTAGCTTGTAGGGGAAAGGACCAGAAGTTATATCAGAAGAACTATGTCCTCCCATAGAATATGGGTGCTGCCTGGAGTACCCTTTGGAATAAACCTGAATATCTCTTTGAGTACCTCTATATCCTCCTCTCCTAGAATGTGAACCCCTGGATTGGCTTTCCCTTTGGTAAGATCTGGCATGAGGTTGATAGGGAGCCTGACTTCTGGCTGGGGGTTGACTTGCAGAGCTTCCACCTGCACCTGCATCAGGAGGAGGTGGTGGAGGAGGATGAGAGTGCTGGAATTGGGATGAACCCTTCTCATATTTTCTCTTTTTCTTCATTGCTTTTAGCTGATTTTTAGAATATTGCATCTAGTGTTCAGTGATTGGGCAGTTATGCAGGATATAGTATGGAATGTCATTGTTATCTTTGACTTTAGCAGGAGGTACCCTCTTCATAGCCTTGCTCCTTGCCTTCCTTTTCCTGGCAATGGTAGCAGATGAGTCATCAGAGTCTGTTTTAAATTCATCAGATTCAGAACTCTGGTCATCATAGAGAGCATCTATTTTTTTCATCAAGTCTTTCTTAAGTTGTTCAGAAGCAGATGAGGCAGAAGTTGAAACAGTAGCAGCAGCAGATGTTGAGATGGTAACAATAGGGACAGCAGTAGATGGAGAAGGTGAAGCAGAAACAGCAACAGCAGCACTAGACTCTGGACAGGTGACAACAATAGCAACTGTCTCACTAACATCAGCAGAAACTTCACTGACAACAGCAGAAACTTCACTAACAGCAATAGAGGCAGAAGGAAAAACATCAGAGACTGCAGAAGGCTCAAATTCAGTGGCCTCTGACATCAGAATGTCCTTGGAGGATGGTTCATCAGAAACAACAGAAACTTCAGCATCAGTGTTAACAATCTCAGCAGCAGTAATTACTGAATTTATAAAGGAAGTGAGGTTGCTAGGGTCACAGCAAGAAAAAGGCACAAGTGCCTTGGATAAGTCTTCTGGAGGCTGGACAACATGGACCTCTGGCAGACAGCTGAAGAAGGCAGAATCAAAGGCTGATAGCAAAGACCTGAGGTCTATTGCAAGAACTGCAGTTGAACTCTGACTTTATGAAGGCACAGCAACAGGAGGAGCAGCAGAAGAAGCAGAACTGACAACAGCAGCAGACAGAGAGCTTGCAGAAACAGCAGCAGCAGCAGCAGCAGCAGCATGAAGAGTCTCTTCATATGACATCTCCCCCTGCCTAGATGCACACAGGTCTGGATCAAGGCACACTACTGTAGGTGCTGCCTGAGGGAAGAGGGAGGAGAGCCTGGCAGAAAGGGCTGCCACTGATAGGTGTAGAGGAGCCAAGGAGGTCTCCAACAGTAGAGAGAGCCTGGGGGCAAGCAGCTCATACAGCCTGTCAGCAAGGGCTGAGAGGTCTACTTGCTCAAGAGCTGGAGCAGAGGTAGAAGGTATGGAAGCAGCTGGGGATTCTGGAAGGGAAGGGCTGGGGAATTGTGGAAGGGATGGCTGAGGTGTTGGTAGGGTGGATATGGAGGATAGGGGAAGGGATATGGATGGGGTGAAAGTTGGTTGATCAATGATGTGGTGTAGGAGGTCTTGAAATGAAGTGGAGGAGGAGGGTAACTCAGGAGGAGATGAAGGGGAATCATCCATAAAGGAATCATCCAGGAGGGTGAAGGATGGAATAGTGGGTGAGGAGGTGACATCAGGTGGAGGGTAGGAGAACAGTGGGTGGAATTGTTCTTCTAGTGTAGAAAGAACAGGGACTGGAGATGGTGTGGATGTTGGAGATGGGCTGGAGATGGTGATGGTGGATGGTGCTGGAATGGTGGATGGTGGGGGAAGGGATGGAATTGGAGAAGGAGGAGAGGCAGCAACAACAGCCAGGTCATCTGCAGGGGCAGAGACCTGTGGAGGAGTGACTCTTTGAGTCCTTGTGCCTGAAGGAGCACTGGAGGAGGGCCTGCTAGGCTTGCTGATTTGCCTGTCCCACTTTCTAAAGAGGGCACAGGTCAGTCTCTTGGAGGCATTGATATGAACTCCAGAGTAGACCAGCAAGGCAGGACACCTGTGCTGCAGAAATACTCCAATAATCCTTCCAAAATTAACAAAACTTTTGTTTATTTTCTTTTTGATGAGGTCAAAGAAAACCCCTCCCCAGTTCAGATTTTTCTTGTCCACAAGAGCTCCCATGAGACAGAGCTGATGTCGGGATATTGTATCATGGGCTGAGTGCTTTGCCAGGAGCACTTTCCCCACCACATCTGCCATGAACCTGTATTCAACAGACAGGTTCCTTTTGAAGAGCTTGCTAGGGTTTCCCTCTGGATGGCCCATCCTGGCAAGCAGTTCAGAATATTCCTCTCCAGATAGCTCAGCAGAATCTTCTCCATTTCTCAATCCAAAAACTTCTGAGAGAATGGTTGGGGTCAAGGGTACCTGATTTCCAGCAATAGACCCAACTATGGTAGAGTTATCTTGATTATGGGCAGTATAAACCCACTCCTTGATCTCGTCTGAAGCCAGCTTGATCCTGGAGGTCATTATAGCAGTCAGATTCTGATCCTTGAACAGACCCAGTATATCTTGAAAAATCTGATCAGTCGTGCTGAAGGATTCTATATCAATGTCAAAACCGGCATCAAACTTCATTGCAGCAAGAACAGCAACTGACACAGCCATTGTACCTGCAAAAACTCAACAAACAAAACGACCAAGAGTAGAACTGTTTGGAGGGAAAGAAGATTCTTGCAGAGAAATCGAAAGCGCAAATGAGAACGACGGCGAAAAATGAGTTTTATATTAGGGTTCGACGCAGAATTGGAAAGATCGTTGAACTCAGTTCGACGATCGAGGCTTCTAAAGGAATCTGAAGAGACTTCAACATCGTCGATCTCCGTTCGACGATATTGGAAAGCGTCGAGCTCCGTTCGACGATCGTTCAGAGAACAAAATCGTCGAGCGCCGTTCGACGATCGTTGACCGGAAGAGATAGTTCATACTATCTGAGAGGCGCTGAACTCAGTTCGACGATTTTTGGAAATCGTCGATCTCCGTTCGACGATCTGGGGGAAAATCGTCGAGCGCAGTTCAGAGATCAGAGAAATTCTAGACACTAAGAAAAATCAGAATGTTTGCCTAGTCTTGGTCAATTTTTGAGCTTTCAAAATCTTGGATATTATTTAAGACTTCCTCCATCTAACATTCCTAACTGATTTAGGAAGAAGGTGTGTTTCTTTTCATTCAAGGGCTTGGTGAAAATATCTCCCCTTTGTAAATCAGTTGGGATATATTGTAATTCAATTTTATTCTTTTCAACATTATCCCTTAAGAAGTGATGCCTAATCTCTATGTGTTTTGTCCTACTATGGAGGACTGGATTTTGAGCTATGGAAATAGCACTTGTGTTATCACAAAAGATTTTAGACTTCTCTAAGTTGTAGCCATAGTCTAGGAGTTGGTTTTGAATCCACAAAATTTGTGAACAACAACTGCCTGCAGCCATATATTCAGCTTCAGCAGTTGAAGTTGACACAGATGTTTGTTTCTTACAAAACCAAGAGACAAGTCTGTCACCAAGGAACTGACAAGTTCCACTGGTGCTTTTCCTGTCAATTCTGCATCCAGCATAATCAGCATCAGAGAATCCAGTTAACTCAAATGTTGAATCTTTTGGATACCAGAGACCTAGATTTGGACAACTTTTAACATACCTGAGAATCCTCTTTACTAAAGTTAGGTGTGACTCTCTAGGGCTTACTTGGAAGCTAGCACATATACATGTAGCAAACATTATATCTGGTCTACTAGCTGTAAGATACAGTAAAGAGCCAATCATTACTCTATATGTTGTCTGATCAACAGGTTTCCCATGTTCATCAGCATCCAATACAGCATTAGTAGGCATGGGTGTTTTCATATAAGATGCCTCAGACATGCCAAATTTCTTAACCAGTTCATTTGCATACTTGGCTTGAGAAATGAAGATGCCTTCAGCATGTTGCTTGACTTGCAATCCTAGGAAGAAGGATAGCTCACTCATGCTACTCATCTCAAATTTAGAATGCATTAGGTTGGAAAACCTTCTGCACAATTTGGAGTCAGTAGAACCAAAAATAATATCATCTACATAAATTTGTACTAGTAGGGTATGGGACTTATGAGGTTCTAATGAAAAGAGTTTGGTCTACTCTACCCCTTATAAAACCATTTTCCAAGAGAAAGCATGCTAGGGTCTCATACCATGCTCTGTGAGCTTGCTTGAGACCATATAATGCTTTGTTCAGTTTAAAAACATATCAGGATAAGTTGGAGAGATAAAACCTGGAGGTTGTCTGACATAAACTTCCTCTTTGATGTCTCCATTCAAGAAGGCACTTTTGACATCCATCTGATATACTTTGAAGCCTTTGTGAGCTGCATAAGCTAGAAAAATTCTGATGGCTTCTAATCTTGCAACAGGTGCAAAAGTCTGGTCGTAGTCGATTCCTTCTTCTTGAGAGTATCCCTGAGCAACTAGTCCTTGCCTTGTTCCTTATAATTACTCCTTGATCATCCAGTTTGTTTCTGAATACCCATTTTTTTTCCAACAATGTGTGATCCTTAGGCTTTGGCACTAGTTCCCATACTTTGTTCCTCTCAAATTGATGCAACTCCTCTTGCATTGCAATGATCCAGTGTGGATCTTGCTCTGCATCTTGAATGGACTGAGGTTCAATTTGAGATAGGAAGCAGGTGTGCAACAGGTTTTGGTTGACCTGATTTTTGGTTTGCACACCAGCTGAGATTTCTCCAATTATTTGGGAAATTGGATGGTCTCTTGATGTTACTAAATCAATAGGGGGTGTTGATTGTTCACCAACCTGTGTTGTTGTTTCCTCTTGTGGTACAACAACTGGCTCTTCAAGTTGTTCTTCAATATGTTGAGCATTCCCTTCATCTTCACTGCTTTCATCCTCTTGAGTAACCTGTAACTTGTTCAAGTCTTCAACTAGAGAATGTTCCTGCAAAGGTTCTATGGTAGAAGAATTCTTCTCCTTGAAAGACATGTTAGTTTCATCAAATGAAATGTGAACAGATTCCTCAATTTTCAAAGATGATTTATTATAGACCCTATAGGCCTTGCTGATCATGGAGTATCCCAGAAACACTCCTTCATCAGCTTTGGCTTGAAATTTTGCTAAATATTTCTTGTCATTATTGTGAATGTAGCAAATACAACCAAAAACTCTAAAATAGTCAACTTTAGGTTTCTTCCCTTTGAGTAATTCATAGGGAGTCTTTCCCTTTAGTTTATGTATCAGACTTCTGTTCAGCACATAGTTGGAGGTGTTCACTGCCTCTGCCCAGAAGGATAGAGGTAGATGAGCATCTGACAACAATGTAGTGGCAGATTCAATAAGGGTTCTATTTTTCCTTTCAGCTACCCCATTTTGTTGAGGAGTTCTAGGAGCTGAGAAAGTATGTCTGATCCCTTCACTCTGACAGAACTCTTGCATAAGAATAAAATCAAACTCTGTCCCATGATCACTTCTGATCAGGGCAATGTGAGTATTGAACTCAATCTGTACACATTTGAGAAACTCTGTCAGACACTTAAAGTTATCAGACTTCTTACTTAGAAAGAACACCCAAGTGAATCTAGAGAAGTCATCTACAACTACTAAAGTGTAGGATTTCCCTCCTAGGCTTTGTACTGTGATGGGTCCAAAAAGATCCATGTGTAACAGATACAATATCCTAGGTGAATCACTCTTATTAAGTGACTTAAAGCTGTTTTTAGTTTGCTTGCCTAATTGACAAGCACTGCAGAGTCCTACCTTCTTGTAGGGGCCAGAAGGTAGTCCTCTAACAAGGTTGTCCTTGGATAGCCTAGCAATAGTTCTAAGGTTTAGGTGTCCTAATCTCTTATGCCATAAAATATTTGGTCTACAGAAAGAGTTGAACAAGCAGATATCTACATCAGTTGAAAGAAAATCTACTAGGTAGATGTTACCTTTCCTTTTACCTGTCAACACAGTTGTGTTGTCCTCTGACTTGATTTTGCATAAGGCTTTGCTGAAGGTCACCTGGTAGCCTTCATCACACAGCTGACTGATGCTAATTAGGTTGTGCTTCAGTCCTTCCACATAAGCTACCTTCTTGAAAGTTACTGAACCAATCTGGACTGCACGATATCCTTTAGTCTGTCCAAAGTTTGAATCACCAAATATAACTTTGGGTCCAATCTTGGCTCTGAAGGATGTGAGGTTGTCCTTGTTCCCTATCATGTGCTTAGAGCACCCACTATCCAAGTACCATTGCTGGTTAGATGTTGGATAGGTCTTCACCTGCACATAAGACAATTCATTTGTTTTTGACCCAGTTTACCTTGGGCCTAGGTTGATAACCTTTAAATTCTGAAATGAAAGACATCCAGGTTGACTCTTATATCCTTCAGGATGATATCTCCTTGGAGGTATAATCCATTCAGTATAAGGGTTAAAGATTTGGGATGTAGGACCCTTAGGATTCAATTTTAATTTGCCTTTGAAAAGTTTTCCAGAGCTCTGACCTCTGTTCGACGATCTTGGAGCTGCGTTCGACGATCTTGGGTCAGATCGTCGAGCTCCGTTCGACGGTCGACTATGGCTGAGGTCAGGTATTTGAGATCGTCGACCTGCGTTCGACGATTTGCTGAGATCGTCGATCTGCGTTCGACGATTTTCCTGAGATCGTCGAGCTGCGTTCGGCGATCGTCGATCTTCATTCGGCGATCGTCGATCTCCGTTCGACGATTTCTGCTGGGACTTAGTTTTCTGAGGCAGATCAGAATTTTTCCTAGCAACCTCTACAACTCCCTTTCCTTTGTCAGAAATGAATTTGATTGGAGTTGTTAGGACTATAGGTTGGCTGGATGAGGCACCCAAGCCCAGTGTACTGTTGAATCTGGAGTTCACTGTGCTTGTGATGTCCATCAGCTTGATGCTTCTCCCATTGAGGGATTCTTCAAGCTTCTTGGCCTCAGAGAGCTCACTTTTCAGTGAAGCTATCTGTTCCCTACAGCACTCCAACTCCTGAGAGAGTTTGAGGTTTTCTGACTTTAGAAGTATTGTGTTCAGATAATTGATTTCTGAGAGAGATAATCTCTTTCTCAGACTTTAGCAGGTCTAAACACAGTGCTTTAAATTCAGATTTAAAATCTTCTGAACTAAAATCAAAAGAACCAATTACCTGATCTTCTTCAGGTTGAGTCTCTGAGTCTGACTCTGACTCTTCTTCCTCTGAATTGTGCTGTGAGGCATTGATTGCCATCATGCAGAACTCCTTTTCTTCTGCATCATCCTCATCATCACTGGAGCTGGATGAGGCTTCTGACTCTTCTTCAGTCTCACTCCAGGATTCAGCAACAAACCCTTTTCTTGTATGCTTGTTTTTGCTTGAAGAAGGTTTGCCATTGCCATTCCTTCTGGAGTCTTTCTCCTTTCTTCTTTCTTTTCTGTCCCTTCTGTCCTTGTTCTTGTTCTCTGGACAGTCAGGAACTATGTGCCCTGGTTTCCTGCAACCAAAGCAAATAATGTCTTTATTATTACTAATGGACTTGTCATACCTTGGCTTATCCTGCTCCTTGTATGATCTTCTTCTGAAGTCCTTTCTGGCCATTTTGTAGAATCTTTTGGCCAGCAAGCTGAGTAGTTCATCATTGCATGTGGCTTTGTCTTCAAGGCAGATCCTCAGTTGCCTTGAAGGCTATGGTCTTCTCTTTTCTTGTGGCTGGTGAGGCAGCCTTCTGTTCTTCCTCTCTATTTTTGATGAGTAGCTCATAAGATTTGAGCTTACCCAATAGAGCTTCAGTGGTGATCTCATTTAGACTTCTGGCATCCTTAATTGGCCAGATTCTTGAATCCCAAGTGCTGGGAAAGCACATTAGGATCTTGTCATTAAGTTCAGTTAGAGAGATCTCTTTGTCTAATGTCCTGAGTTCACTGACAATTAGACTTAGTCTGTTGTACATATCTCCCACTGACTCAGTTTCTCCCTTCTTGAATTCTCATATTGAGAAATGAGATGGGATCTTCTATCCTTTCTCTCATCAGCTGAGCCTGAGACTATTTCTGAGAGTTTGTCCCAAATTTCTTTTGCTGAATTACATTCAGCTACCTTTTGAAATATGTCATCTGACATTGTCTGGGCTAGATGTTCATAGCCTTAGCATCAGCTACTTTCCATTTCTTGATATCAGCATCTGTTCCTGATGGAGGTGGAACATCACTTGTACTGGAATTCTCTGGGGGTCTTGGACATACTGTCAAAACAGAATTAAAAATATCTTCGTCAATAGAATTCATGTAAAGTCTAATCCTTGCCTTCCAAAGTGCAAACTTGGATAGATTGCACACTGGAGGTCTGGTGCTAGCATAATCTTTGTTTTGGGCCATGATTTGTGAAAACAAAATCTAATAATAAAATACTAAAGAAAAGCAGATCTAGCTTGGGATCTTTGGGTTCAGGTGTTAGCCTGTACAACCAATCAGGTATGGTATGTTTAACCAACCTGGAAGATGTGGTATTTTTAACCAACCTGCCTCTGATACCAATTGAAAGAGCAGCTAGATCTGATATACTCTAGAGGGGGGTGAATAGAGTATATGGTGCTTTTAAAACTTTTTACAACAACTGTTGTAATAAAAGTGAGCAGGGAAGCAGTAAATAAAACTAATCACAGCACTAGGTAAAACAAAAGCTAAGCACAGAAAAATCAAGGCCAAAAACAAAAATGAAAACAAGCAAAACCAGAAGACACAAGGAAATATAGTGGTTCACCAAACTTGGGTACATCCACTCTTCTACCACCCTAGGTAGGAATCCACTGCAGGATGAGTTGATCAGGTGTCCTGGGCACCAATGAGCTTTGATAAGGTGCTCAAAAACCAAGGCAGATTTTTTGATCAGGTGTCTTGCCACCAATGAGCTTTTGACAAGGTGCTCAAAAACCAAGCTCAAACTTTTGAAGGGAGTTTGAGAAACCCTTTACAGAGTGGGGGTGAGAGAATGATGGAAGTCTTCTCTTTCTCAAACAACTGAGAAGACTATGTGGATTGATGTTGTCAAAGCTCCTCCTGAATCCTTGAGATCTTCAGGAAGAAAAGCTTTGCTGAGGGTGATATGCCTTCAAAGATTGAACTCCAGCAATGGATGATTTCAGCAATAGCTGAAATATTGAATGTCTGGAGTCTGGAAATATGTTGGCCTTGAACACTTTGAAGACTAAGGAGATCTAAAGATTTGAGAAGGGTTGATCTCCTTGGATGTGTGTTCTTCAGAATTCTTTTGTGACAGAAGATTTTTGAATGCTTCTATGTAATATGTATCCTCTCTCTATATTGTGTGTGTTCTTTTGAAAGAAAAAAAAATTCCGTCATTTATTCTCTGGTGTAGAGTAGAATAACATTCTCTGTCAAGTATAGCCGTTGGCCTGCATTAATTGCATCCTTAATTGCATAATCTCTTCTGGAGGAAAGTCCACAGATACATTCCTTAAAAAATCCCTTGAAACTTGGTCCAGAATTGAATAATAACGGCTAGGAAATCTCTGAATTAATTGCAGAATAACTCCTAACTGATTTGAATTTGAATTAAGAAATATGCTGGAAGTTGTCTGAAATCGTCGAACTGAGCTCTGCTATCGTCGAGCTGAGCTCAGCGATCTGGAAACACACAGCAGCCAAATATCGTCGATCTGAGCTCAAAGATCGTCGAACTGAGCTCAGAGATAAAGTTCCAAAGCAGAGTCAAAATCGTCGACCTGAGCTCACCGATCGTCGAATGGAGTTCGACGATATTATGAAGTTGAGCTCAGCGATCGTCGAATGGAGTTCGACGATCTGTCGAAGTTGAGCTAGACGATCGTCGATCGGAGTTCGACGAATCGTCGTGCTGAGCTCGACGATCAGACTTAGTCTCCAGACAGAAAATCTTGGTCTTCAGGGCAGCTTCCAAACCTAGACTTCTAACCCTTAGACTCAATTCTAATTGACCTATTAAGTTATACAGAAGGTCGAGTAAAGGTTCCTAGAGACATAGTGATCCTGACCCAAATTAGTAATAGGGTGTTCCAACATCTTCCAACCTTATACATAAAAATTCATCGTAGTGTACTTTGTGTTAAATTTTCTCAACGTGGTCATCAAGATAGCCCAAACGCCAAATTAATATCTTCGGAACTACCCAGTTTTCAAGTTGAACCAGCGGAAACCAAGGAACAAAGGTTAATCCCAACAAACAATGGAAGCACAAGCAGGTCTTTTATTCATTCACTTCTTTACACCACGAGGCATACATAGCGAGACATGATTTCTCTAGTATAACAGCTGTAAACAGAAAGCACCAAAAAACAAGCCGGGCGGACAGCACCGGAGTCCGCCGAGACCGCGAGGTCGCCGAGGTCGCCGAGTCCGCTGAGATCGCCCAAGCTAAGCTGCAATCCGCCGAATAGCCACGGAGTCCGCCGAAGCCGCGAGGCCGCGCAGACACACTGTTATTCGTCTCCTGCTGAACCTGAACTGAGGAACACCCCTACCCGCCTGAAGCCGGCGGACAGGTTATTGAAGCTGGTAAAGATGAAATAGAACTGACAAGTCACAGAGCGACCTCCTGCTGAGTCCGCAGAGACCGCACACTTCCAAGTACTTGACCGAAGTCACAGCCAAACTCCTGGCTCCTTGAAGCTACCCGCGCAACCTGCACACAGCAAACGTCAGCACTGAAACAATCCGCGCGGACTGACAAGAACTAGAACTAGGAGTGAATGTGACGGAACATCGTAGTTGCTTGCATAGAGAAGTAACCGCTAATAAATTGCAAGGGAACTTGGGCACATAGAGGGTATCTGTCAGGCGAAGAGATGGAGTGACTTGAACCACTCACGACATTGGAATAGGTCATATCCCAATTTAAATATTTAATTCCAATTTTATCCAACAAACGGAGCCTTATGAAATTTTGCAAGGGCCTTAGATGGATCTTTCTTGGAATTATTTTGCAAGGGCCTTAGATGGATCTTTCTTGGAATTAAGAAAATCAGTTCACCCTGATTGTTGACTCGAAACATAATTTTCTAGATTAATATTCACATAATTAATTTCTAAATGTTTCCAACATTATGTTACACAACATAGATTCGACATAGTTTATATAATATGGCTTCCAATCTTGCCAATTCCACACTACGTTTCAGTCATATACTTACACAACCATGTATATTTCCCATATCAAATTATTATATTAATTCAATCTACTTGGTTTGTTATGTAAGAAATAAATTTTTAAACCTAACATGATATTTTTTTAACATTACTTCTCCCTGGGCAGTTATGAAGTTGCATTGACACTAGACAAGGAGAAGCACAAGGTGGATGGGACAATATATTATTATGTTTTCAATACTCTCTTAATAGCATTACTTGTTCTTCATATGATGGTGGGTTCTTATCTTCAGGATGATCGTCAAACAAATCGCGGCAAAAAGCCATATTGGTGATGATGTAGGATCTGGTATGTTTGGTCGACATATTGTTTTATTTTGTGATTTACTAAGCGAAAAGATGGGTGCAACAAGATGACAATTAGAGTGCGTTTTTGAAAGCTTTTTCATAGTTTTATTTTTTCTACTGTTACTGTACTTGTGTTTGGCTATAGTTTTCTTACTGTTTTTTTTCAAAAAAAATATGCTATGATGAGTTCTTTACAAATGAATTTTCTTGTTTTCATGAATGAAAAGCAATTTGAAATACCAAAATCCTTCATGTAAAATTACAACAACACAATCTTTACAACAAATCACATAATATTGTGATTTATGCTATTTTTATACTTAAATACCGAACTCATTAGTCTAAAATTAGAAGGACAAATGACAATTATAAATGTCATTAGTTATTCTTCAAACTATTATTCAGATAATGAGATTTTATAAAGCGTTTTATAAATTTGCTAATCATCACATTGACATAACAATTACACATCTTTTTTTTCAATAAGCAAAATAATTTCAACAACAGCTCAACAAATTTCAATTTATTTTACAGATAACTCAAACAGAAATGTTAACATGAACATATGTGAAAGCAAGCCTTGCAATCTCACTAATTTATTTTTCATCATTTACTTAACTAAAGCAATCTATTGCAAGTTACAAAATATATACGGCCAAATATTAACTACAGTTATGACACATTGATATACCATTTAACTCCAAAAGAAAATCTTCAAAATGAAAGCAATCTATTGCATCATTTGTTAACTTGCACCCATCCATATTTCATTCATAAATCAACTTTAATTTTCAGCACCTCTTAAACTTGATTTGTTACTCCAAGTAACATGTACAACTTTGAAACAATATCTGATCGTAATGGCTTGGTAGAGATATCAGCTATTTGATCTTGTGATTTCACATATTCATGCTCCACCTCTTTCTTATATATCCACTCTAATTTATCAATATTTTGTTCTGGTGTGCTTGCTACATCTATGAAATAGTAGATTTTCTTTTGCTAATGCCAATGCTAATGCGGACTTGTTATCAACAAAAGTTTTTGTCGATTCTTCTTGTTATTAAAGGATTCCTTCAACAAACTTCAAAGCCAAACACATGTTAAATACAAGAGCCAAACACATGTTAAATACAAAAGCCAAACAATATCTGAGCTGCAAGTCTTGGTCACCGCCCAAGAGATAGTGACACCGCCCCAGCCCGCGCGATAGCAAAACTCCGTCCGCCGAGTCCGCAAGGACTTATCCGGATACCAAGGAAAACCGCCAGGAGTAAGACATCATTGGCGAACCCTATCCAGTCCGCCCAAGCTATGCGGACAAGGCATCAGCCCGCAAAGCTTCCGACTACTGCAGGACAGCAACCCCCTTCAATGGCTGTCCGCACCAACCCGAGGCAGTCCGCAAGACTCACACCTCAATCCGCCACAAGTCCACGACCAAAGGCAGATAGCAACAGTCCGCCCGGTCACAGCGGACTTGGCGAATACGGCGGACACCATGGTCTTGGCACAGAGTGTGACAAAGTCCAAAACCATCAAAGGCCAATGCGAGCTTGGCGGACACAAACTCCCATCCGCCAAACACCCTAGCACAGACCGCCATCAGTCCGCGAGCTCCTCGTACTTCTGTCCAACCACAGCAGCCATCCCCGAGCTCCAAACCCAGTCCGCCAATCGATCTCCACGGCAAAGCACCTGCTGTGCCACCAGAGCTCGACAAGGCCTCAGCCAAGCTCTAAGCTCAGTCCGCAACAGCCCAAACCGCGGACACACAAGTCTGCAAGCTTCCCGCGAACAAGAGCGAAACTGCCTATCAGCACAAGCCTGCACCGCGGCCACTGAGCAATGCACCAGTCCGCAAGCCTTTATCCGCTCAGGCCGCTCCTTGGCAAAGCCAATCAGCAAACGTCCTATCCGCAGAAACCAGGCCGCATAGTCCGCGGACTCCATGCAACAACCCGCTCAGAAGACAGCCATCTTTCCATTGGACTTCTCACTAGGTCGCACATCACAGTCTGCCCAGTCCGCCCAGTCCGCCAAACCTGTCCGCCCAGGCCGCCCAGCCTGTCCCGTCAACCACTTCCACTTCACAAAATTCAACACTCCCCCTTGAAGTGGGAAGTGGTGACCAAGCCCAGCAAGCTGCGCAAGCTTTCAAAAGACCCCTTCGACAGTGGCTTCGTGAAGATGTCAGCAAGATTATCTTCACTCCGAACATGCCCGACCAGCAGAGATCCTTCCAACACCTTCTCCCTGATGAAATGGTGATCAATCTCTATATGCTTGGTCCTAACGTGACACACTGGATTGTTAACCAGTTTGAGAGCACTCTTATTGTCACCCCGGAGTAAAGTAGGCCCTTGCACTTCTTCATGAACATCCTCTATAAGCCTCCTCAACCAAACGGCTTCCCGAGCAGCCAAGGCCGAAGCGTTATACTCCGCCTCCGTGGTTGAAACCGACACTGAGTCCTGCTTCTTGCTACACCACGAGATGCTAGCTGAACCGCAAGTGAACACATAACCTGAAGTGGACCTTCGATCATCCGAATCACCGCCATAGTCAGCATTCGTGTACCCGAGCAACGCAAACTCCGAGTCCCTTCTATAGAGGAGTCCCATATCAGAAGAAGCCTTGGCATACTTCAGAATTCCCTTTGCCGCCACTAGATGAGATTGCCTTGGTTCAGCCATATACCGACTTACTCGGCCAACAGCATAAGCAATGTCCGGCCTTGTAATCATCAGGTAAATCAAGCTCCCAACAAGAGCCCTGAACACCAAGGGATCATGAATAACCCTTCCCTCATCTCGTCGAAGCTTCAGCCCAGATTCCAGTGGAGTAGAGCACTTCTTCCCTTCGCCGATGCCGAACCGCTTCACAATGCGATCAGCATACCCTTTCTGGCTAATGAGAATCCCGCACTCCTTGCTCTCCACTTCCAGACCGAGAAAGTGATGCAACTCTCCCAAGTCTTTCATCTCGAAGCGTATAGAAAGCTCAGCCCTGAGCCTTGCTACTTCCCCCTCCGAGTTCCCTGTGATGATCATGTCATCTACATACAGCAGGACCAAGACTTGCAGCTCCCCCTTCTTCTTGACGAACAAGATTGAATCCGAGTTGGAAGCAAGGTATCCACAGAATTGCAAGTACTCTGCAATCTTCCCATACCAAGCTCTAGGAGCTTGCTTCAACCCACAGAGAGCCTTCCTGAGTTTGCAGACATAGTCCGGATGCTTTTTAGAGACAAAACCAAGCGGCTGATCCATGAAGATGTCCTTGTCAATCTCTCCGTAAAGAAAAGCATTCTTCACATCGAGTTGCCACAACCTCCATCCCTTGCTAGCAGCCAAGGCGATCACCACTCTTACTGAAGTCATCTTCGCAACTGGACTGAATGTCTCCTCATAGTCTTCTCCATACTGCTGTGAGAATCCTCTAGCGACCAGGCGAGCCTTGAACCGATCAATGCTCCCATCAGCCTTCTTCTTCAACTTGTACACCCACTCGCAAGTAACCGGAGTAATGCCATCAACCTTGGGCACAAGATCCCAAGTTTCATTCTTCTTCAGAGCATCAATCTCTTCCTACATGGCATCTTCCCACTCCTTCACTCCAGTGGCCTCGTTGAAGTTTGCAGGCTCTCGCTCATCCAGAGGATCTGCAAAGAAGCAGGAGACAAAGCTCACTGCATTCTCATCACAGTACCGAGCCGGTGGCTTAACCACCCTCTTCAATCTCCGAAGAAACAGCTCCTTGCTCACTTCTTCCGTTGCTTCTTCAGGCTCCACTCCTACCTGGGGCAAGCATTGAGCAGTGCTCCCCCTGCTTCCTGAGCCAGAAGGCTCAGCCTCAGAGTTAGAATAAACAGGAGCTGCTGGTGAAATAGCAAGCTCCTCTTCCAAGCCTTCAGCAGTCACCACTGGTGCTTCATCAACCTTGCTACTTCCGGTTAGCTCCACCGAGCCACCTCCATATGACGTCAGCTCGTCAAAGACAACGTCTCTTAACACCACGAACTTCTTCGTCACAGGGTCCATGCATTCCATCCCTTCTTCCGCTCATCGTAGCCAACAAAGACAAGCTTCCTTGCTTTCGCATCCAGCTTTGTCCGTGAAGCATTCGGGACATGCACGTAGCAAGTTGAACCGAACACCCGAAGGTGTCCCACACTCGGCTTCTCCTTCAGCAACAGCTCAATAGGAGTCTTCATGTTGATAGGGCTGAGTGGCATCCGGTTGATAACATAAGCAGCACAAGACATCCCCTCCGACCAAAAGGAACTTGGGATATCTTTCGCATGAAGCCAGCATTTGCAGGTCTCCGTCAAATGACGGATCTTCCGCTCCGCTACCCCATTTTGTTGTGGAGTGTGAGCACAAGTGAGCTCCCGTTGGATCCCGTGCTTCCTGAAGAAGTTAAAAAACTCGGAGGAGACAAACTCATCCCTGTTATCAGTTCTAAGCTTCTTAATCTGCAAGCCAAGCCGGCCTTCTACCAACTCCTTAAACTCCACAAACAAACAGAAGACTTCCGACTTATCCTTTAAGAAGTACACCCAGGTATACCTTGAGTAGTCATCAACCAAGACAAGCATGTATCTGCTTCCACCAAGGCTGGCAGTAACCGTCGGTCCCATCAGGTCGCCATGAATACACTCTAGTGGCTTCTTGCTCCTTGTTTGTGATTTATCAAACGGAAGGCGATGTGCCTTACCGTATTGACAGCCCGCACAAACATGCCCATCACCAAAGGAGGACAACTTCGGTAACCCCCTCACCAAACTTCTACTCGCCATCGCCTTCAGCTTGTCCATGCCAACATGCCCCAGCCTCTCATGCTAGATAGCAGCGCTATCATTGGCCCTCATCCTATCAACATAAGAATTGGTGGCAAGAACAAACAAGTTCTTCACCCTCCTCCCTACATGAGCAACATCAGCCTTCACCGCTGATATGTTGCGAAGGAACCTCACGTCTGTTGGCCCAAACAGAACGTGATAACCAGCGTCCACCGCATTGGTCATCGAGAAGAGGTTTTTCTTCTTGCCCGGCACGTGATACACAATCCTTAACGTAAGTGTCCCCTGATCACTACCCAAAGACACGACCCCCTCTTTCTCTACTGCATAAACAGTATTATCAGCAGTGATAATAGCTTCATTACCTGAGTAAGCCTGTATGGAGGTGAACTTGGATTTGTCTGCTGTTGAAGTCCTCAGCAGACAAGGCCCGGACACAAGTGCCCGTCATGAAAGCTCCGCCCCATTCTGCTTCTTCACTTCTCGAGCAAGCTTCCTCCTTTCCCGCAGCATGCCCAGGCTGCAGTTTGACCTTGCAGTCCCGCTTGAAGTGCCCTCGCTGATGACACTGGTAGCACTTCAAGTTCTTCTTCCAGTCCTTAGGAGCATTGCTCCTCTCCGGTGTATATGAAGTTGAAGTATCCTTCTCACCAGAGGCCTGCACCTTCTTCTTCTTCTTCCCTTCACATCCTTTCTTCTTGCCTGAGAAGAGAGCTTCGCTGCCTTCCTGATTCAGGTTCACTCCAGCCATCTGCCTTGCTAAGCTCTCCTGCGAGGCAAGCCGATTCTCCAGCTCCAGCAAAGACGGATGAGTAGCCCACCCTTGAACAGATGTGACAAAGGCCACATACTCCTTCCGCAAGCCGTGGATAATGTGCCTTTTCATCTTTGTCTCAGAGATAGGCTCATCAGGATCCAGTGCCGACAGCTCAGCACACAAGCTCTTCATCTTTAAGAAGTACTTGGAGATGGAAAGGTCTCCCTGAGTTGCCCTGGCCAACTCATTCTCCAGGAACTGAAGCCGCGCCACATTCTTCCTATTGAACAACTCATCAATGGTTGTCCAAATATCAGTAGCCGACTCACATCCAACGATGTGATCAAACAGTTCCGGAGACACGGCTCTCTTCAGAATGAACTCCGCCTTAGCATTTGTTCTTCTCCAGAGCCTAACCTGCTAAGCAGTACCGAAAGCAGCAGTGACTTCCTGCCTGTCGTCACCACCGACGACTTCCCACAGCTCCTCGCCAAGAAGATAACTCTTCATGCACGACTGAAAGTCCACCTAGTGTCAGCTATGTGCACCTATGGGGGGGGGGAATAGGTGACGAGTAGCGCTTTTGCGGAATTTATGAATGTACCTGCACAATAAAAATAAAAAACACAGCACACAGAATACACAGGCAATTTATAGTGGTTCCCCGACTTGGGTACATCCACTTTCCCCCTTCGACCTATCTCCCAACAAGGGACGACTCGGTCTCTTCTCCAACAGGATTGAAATCCAATCCCTGCACTATCGGAAGGAACCCTTCCACACGTGAGATTCAACACTCCCACAAAACGGGTTGCACCCAACCCTTACAACACGGAACAATCGTTCCTTTACAACAAAAGTAAATATAGAATATACACGAGATACAAACTTCATTTGGAGACTACGGTGTTCCTCTTCGTTCGACGACGTGTTCGTGAAGTCAACGAAGAGTCTACAACCTTGGTCTCTCTAGGAGAGGATCTCCCCGGAACCGGCGGCGGTAACACGAGCGGCGGCTAGCTTCGGGATCGGCGGCTATGATGATGAGCGGCTGCTGAACTTGGAGATCCAAACTTCGTAGCGAAGCTAGCTTGGTCTTCCAACGGTCACACGAGGATCGGTCGTCTCGATCGATTCGGACGGGGAAGTTTTTCCCGATCAACAAATCGAGAGACAAGAGATCTCTGGATAGACACGTGAGACTCAAAGCTTTGCTAAGCTTCTATCGCCGGAGATCGGGAAGAAAAGCGATCAGCAGCGGCGACGGACTAGCCCGAGCGTGACGGCGGCGGCGGAGAGGAATCGCGATTTTAGGGTTACGTCCCGGCTCGGTTTCTGATTCTCTCATCTTTACTGTTCAAAATACCCGAATATATATACTGTAGATAACTCCAATATGACCGTTTGTGGGACCCACACAGATAACCCTGAAATCCGGTTCAAACTAGTCCAGCGGCATAATCCGGTCCAGCAGCATCCCGAGAAATCGCTAAGTGAAAATCGGCGAGAATCGCAGGTGATTCTCGACGAATCGGCGAGAATCACCAAGTGATTCTCGACGATTCGTCGAGAATAGCTAGTGATTCTCGCCGAATCACTTATTGATTCTCAGCGATTTTCACTTGGTATTCATGAGCTGCTTAACCACTGGTTCGGCGAGAATCACTAGTGATTCTCGCCGAATCTTACTTGGCACCGTTTTGAGGTAGCCAGAAGGGGTCGGCGAGAATCACTAATGATTCTCGTCGATTCGGCGAGAATCACTAGTGATTCTCGTCGAATTTTCATTGGACTAATTTTCGTCTTCCACCCAGGAGCTGCTCCTTGACCCATCCATGCTCCTTGTCTTCTCTTGCATATGAACGGCCCTGTACTTGAAAGTAAGTGCACTCCAATAGAGAGAGTACACGTAGGCCAACACACTGATCTGCTCAACGAGGGATTACGTCTTGCAGGCCCGTGTATATTGACCTACTGCACCCTGACATTGGTGTGCACTTAGC
The DNA here is from genome assembly GCA_039583875.1 of Platanthera guangdongensis. Taxonomy (NCBI): domain Eukaryota; kingdom Viridiplantae; phylum Streptophyta; class Magnoliopsida; order Asparagales; family Orchidaceae; genus Platanthera; species Platanthera guangdongensis. The sequence goes on from CM077154.1 coordinate 15,795,008, forward strand.
GTGGAGGAGCTGCAAGTACAACTTAAGATGTTTCATCAAATACATTGTGAATTCATCTTAGCTTGACAGGTGGCTTCCTCAAATCCAGGTAATTGTGGATACAATACCCAACAATCTCCCCCTATTTGACGAAGCCAAAACCCTACTAGCTAAGATGAATAACACCTATCAAATAATAAACATAGCATTCAGAAATTAAACATGCAGCACAAGAGAATATATGCAACCAGATCAGGACTTGAGTCATTCACAAATTCAAATATATATACCAATATATATATATACACATATAATCTCAGAATTGTTCATATGATAACAATAATCATTAAATGTTCTTAAGACAAAGTGACAAGCTATAAGTTATTGACTATTTTTCCTTGGCTAAGTCACCCTTAAGATTTTGAGCCAAGTACTTCTTGTTTTGCCTCTCCATGTATTCTTTGGGCTTCGGGTAATACCTAGGAGGAGGAACTTTATCTGCATCCTTGTTGTTTCTGAAAAAGATGTTGCGTTTCGCTTCAAATGTTTTGTGCGTTTCCCACTCATACTGGCTATATACTTCGTTTCGATTGATCTCTCCTCTTTCTTGCAGCGAGAAGGTGTCTAAGATGATGTTCCTTGAAACTGGACTCCATTTTTCATTTCGTACGTCCTCCTCACTCATTCTGATCCTCTTTTCAGCTAGTGTCTCCTTGGAGGTCCCTTCCTGAGCTTTTCTCTTGGCCTTGGCTTTTGCTAGGGCCTCTTGATCAAACATGCTCCTCAGTTTAGCTTTGGAGAGAGCCCTAACATCAGCTTCACTTATGGGAACGTCTGCTGCACTTGCACTTATTCCCTCAGCAGCACTTACTCCCTCAGCGGCCATAGATGTCTCAGGAGGATGAATATCTACAAGATTTTCAGCTAAGGGGATGCCTAACGCCTGGTGGAGCATCCACCGGCAGCTGTCATAGACGTACTTGTTTGACTGTTCGAAGTTTTTGATCATGACTTCTCGGAGCTCAGCCATCTTAGCTATGTATTCCTTCTCCCCCTTTTTGGCTTCTACAGCGATGAAGTTGGCATAGGAATGTAGGGATTCATCAATATGCTTCGTGGTCTTGGAGAATTCAGAGACCAAGGCCTGCTGATTGGCGTTGAGAGTGACCATATTACCGTCAAACTTTTGAATGTTGTTGGCGACAACATGTGCATTCTGATTTACGACAGCAAGAGTATCAGTGTTCTTTTTCAATCCGGCCATAAGGAGTGTGACAGCTTCGCCGGACGCGGTATACCTTTCTTCAAATTTCTTGTCCATCACGTCAAGTTTATTATTGATCTCCACCATATTCTTAAGCATCAGATTTTCAGAAGTCTTAATCCTTTTCAGCAGTTTATTCTGAGAGTTAGCAAAGGAGTCTTTGAGTTCATTCACAATTCCCTGAATGACATTTACTGTGTGAGTGGCTAGCTAATCTCATAATGGAAGAGCCGGAGGCACTTGTGGACCTTGCCCTTCAGCAGACGCATCTGTAGAGCTGGATACAAGCACAGTCTCTAATGGAGGAATGTTGGCGGCCTCGGTAGATTTATCTGACTCCCCCTCTACTGGTGCATCCTTGTCCGATGGAGGTTCAACAAGATCTGGAGCCTCCAATACTTCATGTCCCTCATTCCCATCTTCCTCTCTGTCATCATCCAAGAAATCATCTATATCAGCAGCATCTTTCAACTCGTTGTCAGCAGTCGCCATTCCAGTAGCTTCGGCTCCTTGCTCGTTTCGGTTCGGGGCCTCCCCATGCTCCAGCTCAGGTTCACTTTCTTCGTGTAGATCTGCCACAGCATCTCTGGCCAGCTGGGAGATGTCAGATACTACATCAGTATGCGAGGGTAGAGGCTCCCCCTCGATTCCTGCAGTCAGGGTATCAGGAATTTCACCGGGGGTTACTGCTGGAGATACTCCCTGTTGCTCTTCCACTGCAGTCTGCCCAATACGCCTCTCCCATCGATCAAACACACTTGTGTCCATCATCTTCAAGTAGTGGAGGGGGACACCATTGCTCATGTCAAACTTATCTCCATTTAGCTGGTTTAGATATAGACTTATGATGCGGCCAAAACTCGGAGTGCCCAAGGTGTCCTTGATCTTCTCGAACAGCAACTCCCCCCAGTTGAACCTCTTACGGCAGACAACAGCTATCAGGATCTTGAACATATCTCCTGAGATATGGTCATGAGAGCCCGGCTTGCAGATGAGCACCTTTCCAATAATATCAGACTGGAGCTTCCCTTCTTCATTCATATCCTTTCTCTTTATTGACCGAGTTCCTCGTGGGAGACCGCAGAATAGGAGAGTTCTGGTTTTGTCCTCGTCCTCCAAATAGTCCTCATGCTCCGAGCTAGAAAGCTGCAGGAAGCGAGTCAGCTTGCTGGCAGACAGCTTGACCTTTACCCCAGCCACCTTGCTTTTGATTACGGAGTCGCCATGTCGGAGTCTTGCGGTAGCGAAGAACTCCAGCACCTCTTTGTCCAGGATTTTGCAAGGGTGCTCCAGGACGAATGTTAGCCCAGCCTCTTCCAGCATCAGAATGATGTTGCGGAATTCGTCCGAGGCGTGAGAGAACCCAGTCCGAACAAGCTCGCAACCAGTGACCAACCCAGCAGTTGTCCTTGGGGCCATTGCAGATCTAGAGAGAGAATCCCTACTCTAAGCGTTAATGAACATTCAAAAAGAAAGCGTCACTAGTGAGAGCATCCAAGTACGGGTGAGGAAGAGGTTACCTAAGGGCTTATACGGAAGTGAGTTGGTGAGCTTCCTGCGAGAACTCTTCCTCGAGCGTCCTTTGGGAAGACCTTCGGTGGATAGGAGAGTTTCCTGCGGGGTTCGGCCTTGCTAGAACCTTGCGAGAACCTTCTCGATTTGACGATGGACCTTGCGAGAACCTTGCGGTCACAGAGACACTTCGCGATTCGACGAGAACCTTGCGAGAACTTACGGGAAGAAGATGGAGAGCCGGATTCGTGTAGCGATGAGCTTCCTGCAGGGTTCGGCGGGAATCAACGGGAGTTTGCGAAGGCGGTGCGACGAGCTTCTTGCGGGTCTCTGCGAGTCGGCGGGAGAGCTCTTGTGGGTTTCGGCAGGTCTGCGGGTTTCGGCGAGTCGGCAGAAGAGCTCTTGCGGGATATCTGCTGCGACGTGAGGCAGGATTCGTGAAGAAGGCGAAGGGTCGGTGTGATTTGTCTAATTCGGCGAGATTTCAAGTATATAATGTGTCGGCGGGATTTGTCTAATTCGAAATTGATAGATTTCTTGACTAGGAATTTTCACGTTGAGAAGCATTGTAACATTTTTGAATTCTTCTGATGTCGAGTCAATATAAAAATGATAAATACATGTATATTTTAAAGTCAATCTATTTGGATTTGAACGAGGCTTTTCCAAAAACTTTTTGATGTCAATTGTGAGTTGTCGAGATTCACGATGACATATCTTCGTTAACTTTTTATTGATGTATAAAGGTTTGCATGTATCGTGTTAACCTATCCTTAGATGTGCATACATACACTAATATACAAAGATGTATCTGTATATAAGGATATATATATATATAGGTAATTGTCAATTGAAAACGACTCAAGTCTTGGAACTGATCATGAGTACCTGGGATTTTGAGAGTCATCGTTTAAGTCCCATAGGTAGAACATTTTAGAAGCTCAATGTGAGTATGCTCAAGTAGATATCACATCTGTTATTTCAGACGCTTGTTCCAATTTAGTCTTGAGCCACCTACTATCTAGTTCCCTTCATATTCACGGGAACATAGACTACCCTGCAAGAAAGGATTACTTTACCTTAGGAACCCAAATCATATTGGGTCCTAGGTTCCTGTTAGCATAAGCACGCAACTGCCTTCCTTCAGGAAACCTGTCTGGAAGACTACCTCTGTCCCGAGAATGTGGATAAGCCCTTGCCGTGGGCACAGAGGGGTTGTGCCAACAGTCGATGGCAAAGTGCCCCACTTTGCCACAGCACCAACATGGGTGAATGTTGTATCGCCGTTTCCGACCTGATCTCGTGACTGATGTAGTCACGGTCCTAGGTCTAAACGGGATAGGGCATGATCTTGTCACAAAAATTCCTCTTCCATCGTGACACGTGGAAGGGTGGAAAGAATGCATGTTGTGAGCGTTATGAGGCCGGGAAGGTGGTGCCATTCTTTCAGGCATCTCCCTTACAGAGGCCCCATGGAACCTAACATCATGACTTCTATCCTCTCTATCTCGTGTCCTCGAGTGGTGAGAAGTCTTCTGTGAGCTGGGACATGCAGATCCACACTGTGTTGAGGCAGTGGCAGTGAATACAAAGGGCTCAGAATGAGCCTTAGGTATTTCCTCATGGGTGGCCATGACGGCCCTTGCACTATGGACGTTTCCACATGGGGACAGATCACCCTTGCAGTGACCACGACTATTCCTGTGGTCATACCTGAAGGCATGATGAGTTGCCTTCCTGCTTGGAGTGGGGGGTCGGAATATCGTTTCCCCATTTCTCCATACCTTGATAATCCGGGAGATCCACCCGGTTTCTTGCTTTCTCTTTATAGCATCAACTTTGGAAAAGTTTGATACTATACGTTTCTCATTATCTAGACTACTCTCTAGAGCTGAGATCTTAGAGTCCTTGACCTTGTTGGACGCCAATTGGAGAACCAACAAGATCTTCAGTCGAGCAATCTCTCGAGCTTGCTCCTCAGCAAGTAGGTTGCTTTCCTGAAGGCTCTCTTCAGGGAATCAGCATTTTCTGAAGGAGGGCAGTTCCTATCTTCAGAAATTTCAAGAGATACGGGGCAGGATGAAGAAGTTACCTGCTCTTCTGTGTTATTGTCATTAGATCCAGTGACCATTGTTTCATCCACATCAGAGCTGCTTTCCTCACTGTCCTCTTCAGTGTCTGACACGGACACTGGAGCTCTGATGCAATCCGAGGGATCCTTGCCTTCATCTTCAGAAGTGAGGACCCCCACATACGCTTCATCCTCTGATTGACAGCATATTCCAGCTTTCTCTGACCGCCCCATCAGCTCTGAGATCATCATCCACAGAGATTTAGTCGTTCTACATTTTTCCAATCTAGAGCGAGAGGCTCCAGACCAGATATCCATGATAATTTGACGAATCCTCTCGTCCAAGTGAAATAGTGATAGTTCCGTCTCTGACATCTCAGCAATGCCCATGGGCACTTGGATCCCAGAGTCGGAGGTCTTAATGGGAATAAACGGACCCTCGTCCAGGATGAAGGATGCTCCAGGATCGATAGCATCAAGGTGAAATGACACTCTCATTCTCCAGATGGGATAATAATCCTTTGTGAATGCGGGGAGTTTGAGTGGTGGTATCTCATAATCCAGATCCATGCTTCTGACACTGGTGGCAGGATTCTACTCAAGGTGTTAACCTTTTTGATGAGCAACCTCCCTCTGATACCACTTGAAAGTCCACCTAGTGTCAGCTATGTGCACCTATGGGGGGGGGGGGAATAGGTGACGAGTAGCGCTTTTGCGGAATTTACGAATGTACCTGCACAATAAAAATAAAAAGCACAGCACACAGAATACACAGGCAATTTATAGTGGTTCCCCGACTTGGGTACATCCACTTTCCCCCTTCGACCTATCTCCCAACAAGGGACGACTCGGTCTCTTCTCCAACAGGATTGAAATCCAATCCCTGCACTATCGGAAGGAACCCTTCCACACGTGAGATTCAACACTCCCACAAAACGGGTTGCACCCAACCCTTACAACACGGAACAATCGTTCCTTTACAACAAAAGTAAATATAGAATATACACGAGATACAAACTTCGTTTGGAGACTACGGTGTTCCTCTTCGTTCGACGACGTGTTCGTGAAGTCAACGAAGAGTCTACAACCTTGGTCTCTCTTGGAGAGGATCTCCCCGGAACCGGCGGCGGCAACACGAGTGGCGGCTAGCTTCGGGATCGTCGGCTATGATGATGAGCGGCTACTGAACTTGGAGATCCAAACTTCGTAGCAAAGCTAGCTTGGTCTTCCAACGGTCACACGAGGATCGGTCGTCTCGATCGATTCGGACGGGGAAGTTTTTCCCGATCAACAAATCGAGAGACAAGAGATCTCTGGATAGACACGTGAGACTCAAAGCTTTGCTAAGCTTCTGTCGCCGTAGATCGGGAAGAAAAGCGATCAGCAGCGGCGACGGACTAGCCCGAGCGTGACGGCGGCGGCGGAGAGGAATCGCGATTTTAGGGTTACGTCCCGGCTCGGTTTCTGATTCTCTCATCTTTACTGTTCAAAATACCCGAATATATATACTGTAGATAACTCCAATATGACTGTTTGTGGGACCCACACGTATAACCCCGAAATCCGGTTCAAACTAGTCCAGCGGCATAATCCGGTCCAGCAGCATCCCGAGAAATCGCTAAGTGAAAATCGGCGAGAATCGCAGGTGATTCTCGACGAATCGGCGAGAATCACCAAGTGATTCTCGTCGGTGAAAATCGTCGAGAATCGCTAGTGATTCTCGCCGAATCACTTATTGATTCTCAGCGATTTTCACTTGGTATTCATGAGCTGCTTAACCACTGGTTCGGCGAGAATCACTAGTGATTCTCGCCGAATCTTACTTGGCACCGTTTTGAGGTAGCCAGAAGGGGTCGGCGAGAATCACTAATGATTCTCGTCGATTCGACGAGAATCACTAGTGATTCTCGCCGAATCGGCGAGAATCACTTGGTGATTCTCGTCGAATTTTCCTTGGACTAATTTTCGTCTTCCACCCAGGAGCTGCTCCTTGACCCATCCATGCTCCTTGTCTTCTCTTGCATATGAACGGCCCTGTACTTGAAAGTAAGTGCACTCCAATAGAGAGAGTACATGTAGGTCAACACACTGATCTGCTCAATGAGGGATTACGTCTTGCAGACCCGTGTATATTGACCTACTGTACCCTGACATTGGTGTGCACTTAGCGTGGAGGAGCTGCAAGTACAACTTAAGATGTTTCATCAAATACATTGTGAATTCATCTTAGCTTGACAGGTGGCTTCCTCAAATCCAGGTAATTGTGGATACAATACCCAACAACGACTTCCACTTCTTGAAGTTAGTCGGCGTTAAGAGTTCAATACCCAGACCTCCTGCAAAACTTCCTTCCATTGCACCACCTATTGGCAACCTTTCCAGAAGCTCCGAGCAACAACACAGGTTGATCACCACTCAATCACTGAGTAACAACACTGGCTGACTTCCGCTCACGCAACTGAACCTCAGAAACCTCGCTTTGATACCATGTTAAATTTTCTCAACGTGGTCAGCAAGATAGCCCAAACGCCAAATTAATATCTTCAGAACTACCCAGTTCTCACGTTGAACCAGCGGAAACCAAGGAACAAAGGTTAATCCCAACAAACAATGGAAGCACAAGCATGTCTTTTATTCATTCACTTCTTTACACCACGAGGCATACATAGCGAGACATGATTTCGCTACTATAATAGCTATAAACAGAAAGCACCAAAAAACAAGCCGGGCGGACAGCACCGGAGTCCGCCGAGACCGCGAGGTCGCCGAGGTCGCCGAGTCCGCTGAGATCGCCCAAGCTAAGCTGCAATCCGCCGAATAGCCACGGAGTCCGCCGAAGCCGCGAGGCCGCGCGGACACACCGTTATTCGTCTCCTACTGAACCTGAACTGAGGAACACCCCTACCCGCCTGAAGCTGGCGGACAGGTTATTGAAGATGGCAAAGATGAAAAAGAACTGACAAGTCGCAGAGCAACCTCCTGCTGAGTCCGCAGAGACCGCACACTTCCAAGTACTTCACCGAAGTCACAGCCAAACTCCTGGCTCCTTGAAGCTACCCGCGCGACCTGCACACAGCAAACGTCAGCACTGAAACAATCCGCGCGGACTGACAAACTGAGACTGCAGCACTTTGCCCAACCCAACTTACTGTTCACTCAAGTTACACAGGTTACTGTAGATGTGCCAGGGAGGTCCTATTTATAGTCAAGGTGAGGAGTGTGGTCACCGCCCAAGAGATAGCGACACCGCCCCAGCCCGCGCGATAGCAAAACTCTGTCCGCCGAGTCCGCAAGGACTTAGCCGGATACCAAGGAAAACCGCCAGGAGTAAGACATCATTGGTGAACCCTCTCCAGTCCGCCCAAGCTATGCGTACAAGGCATCAGCCCGCAAAGCTCCAACCACTGCAGGACAGCAACCCCCTTCAATGGCTGTCCGCACCAACCCGAGGCAGTCCGCAAGACTCACACCTCAATCCGCCACAAGTCCACGACCAAAGGCAGATAGCAACAGTCCGCCCGGTCACAGCGGACTTGGCAGATACGGCAGACACCATGGTCTTGGCACAGAGTGTGACAAAGTCCAAAACCATCAAAGGCCAATGCGAGCATGGCGGACCCAAACTCCCGTCCGCCAAACACCCTAGCACAGATCGCCATCAGTCCGCGAGCTCCTCGCACTTATGTCCAACCGCAGCAGCCATCCCCGGACTCCAAACCCAGTCCGCCAATCGATCTCCACAGCAAAGCACCTGTTGTGCCACTAGAGCTCGACAAGGCCTCAGACAAGCTCTAAGCTCAGTCCGCAACAGCCCAAACCGCGGATACACAAGTCCGCAAGCTTCCCGCGAACAAGAGCCAAACCGCCTATCAGTACAAGCCTGCACCGCGGCCCCTGAGCAATGCACCAGTCCGCAAGCCTTTATCCGCTCATGCCGCTCCTTGGCAAAGCCAATCAACAAACGCCCTATCCGCAGAAACCAGGCCGCATAGTCCGCGGACTCCATGCAACAACCCGCTCAGAAGACAGTCGGCTTTCCGCTGGACTTCTCACTAGGTCGCACATCACAGTCCGCCCAGTCCGCCAAGTCCGCCAAACCTGTCTGCCCAGGCCGCCCGGCCTGTCCCGTCAACCACTTCCACTTCACAAAATTCAACACTTTGAAGATCTCCTTCTTTTTAGTACTTCTACGAGTGATCATGAGTCACATTTGAAGATTATCCTTACCACGTTGAGGTCGGAAAAAATATTTGTTAATATTAAAAAAAGTACATTTCAAGTGTCGTGTAACGATTCCATCCGTTCATATAGTATAAACTAGAAGGTCCGGCCCGGGCCCCACAGCATATACCACAAAACAGGCGGCGAAGTCACGGAGTGATACCAGAGTTGCTCATCCTAAGACAAAACATTCTAGCGAAAGCTTATAATACGACACTGAACTCCAAACATGAATGTCCACCATATAAAGATCCACATTTATATATAACAGGAATGTTCACCAAATACAAAATAGTCGGCCTTATGGCCTTACAAATATTTCAAAACAGTGGCCTTAAACATTGGCGCGCAGGCCGACCACGTATAACTAAATATAGAATTTCAAGCTTCGCCTTCAAGGGCTAGCGGCAGCAGGAGCAACAGCAGCAGGGACTTCAGCCTTTATATGTCCCGCTTGGCTCTCCAGCACCTGTACAAGGACATTCCACCCAATGGTGGAAAACATGGCAACGGTCAGCATTCAGCTGACCAATTTTATAACGACCTTACCCCTTTTCCCGGGGCAGTGGTATTCCTTCCCTGCAGGCATAACATTTCACAGGCAGATACATATATATTCATACATTATGCTCTCACGCACATAAATTCCATCACAACCATCAGCCACGCGGCTCGACGATCCGTGCACTCAGGGCACATTCTTGGTGTACCGAAGAACCAGTTGCCCACCACCGTATCAGGGTCGCAACCCAACAGTAAAACATTGAGAATTTACTCCATGGCGTGCAGCCGGAGATTGTAGTCTTAATGACCCGGGATTGGCACGTAGCCCCCCATGGTGTCGTGGCACGCAGGCCTAAGACTCTCGCTATATGTTTCTGCAAAATGCCAATTCATCCAGACACCCATGGCAGACAACCATAATGTGGATACAGTTCAGCCTTTGCCCAATGCTCAAAACGTTAGTTCTATAACCAGACTAACGCGGGTCGGCATCCCCTTGTCCGTTTAGCAAATAGCCATAATGTCCTTGCAGGACAAGCTTCACAATCACAGGTTAGCTAGGTGCCACACTCAACGGTAGTGACAGAACGCATGTTCCATCCCTAGCTTTAACCATTTGTGGGTATTTTCCTGGGCTTTCCTACCCGTACTTCCTGCTACTTCCCTTCACAGGCACAACCCAGCAAGCATCACAAGCATTAATGGTATTTTCCTGTCTTATCATGCCAATACTTCCTGCTACTACCCTTCACAGGTACCACCCATGAACATCAAGCATTACAAGGGTATTTCTTGGACTTCCAATCCAGTACTTCCTGTTACTACCCTTCAAAGGTACAACCCATTAAGCACAAGAATCATACAGGTTTTTTCCTGGACTACCACTCAAGTACTTCCTGCTACTGTCCTTCGCAGGTTTAACCCGTCAACTCCTAAACTACATGTTTATCACAGAGTATTATCCGTTGCGTATATGCAACATAACCAATCCAGACCAACCTGTCCAGATGGGCTTCACACAGCATGCCTATTCCGTACTCCATTTTCGAATCTATATCCAAATGAGTGGGGATTCCATGAATCAACCTAAGAGACTCCCATAACAAGCCACCCTCTGGTGGGGGAATTATATGTACATGCCAAAAAGTAAGCCTTCACATGGCTACGAAGAAAGGTCGTTACCCTTGAAGACCACTCCGGAGCCATGGACTTCTAGTCGGCTGGAAAGGACTGCAGCGGCTTTACCTTCACAACGCTAGCTTCGTATCTCGAAACGGAAGTCTACAGCTCCACCGGTGGCCGGCTCCTCTTCCTCCTCCTCCTTCTTCCTCTCTTTCTCTCTCTAAGTTTAGAAAGAAGATGTTCTAACTCAAATGAGAATTTCCTTCTAAGTTTTCGACATTAAGGAAACAGTAAGGGCTCTCAGCCATTGGATCCCAGCTGAGAAAATGGACGGCCACGATTTTGCCAAAAAAAGGCTATTTTTTGCCTGACACGGCCTGTGACACACCCGTGTCACAGGCCGTGTACCTTAAGCGGCACACAACCGACTTATCCATACCAGTACATGCCCATGTGAAAAGCCCACGTCATGGGCCGTGTCACCTGACACGCCTTCAGACACGCCCGTGTACATCAAGCTGCACAAAACCAACTTCTACCCAATCGGGACACTGCTGTTGACACGCCCGTGTCACTAGTCATGTACCACAAGAAACACCTGTATCGTGCCCGTGTTCACCAGGCCTCAAATGCCCTGGGTACATCCAGCAAAGTACACGCCCTGTGACACGCCCGTGTCCCAGGCCATGTGCCCATACACGGCAGTAGACACTCCCCAGCTCAATTTTATCGAACTGAAGTTCGTCGACTAGAGGAGGGCACGACCTCTGACATGCCGTGTCAGATGGCGTGTTCCCTCATTTTCATTAGAACGGATTTTCGTCGACCTCTCGTCGGCTGCTCACCCGAGCGGGACATGCCCTGGGACACGCCCGTGTCCCAGGCCGTGTCACCCAACTTTTCCAAATTCTGGGATTTGGGGTGTTACAACCCGCCCCTCCTTACAAAAAATTTTGTCCCTGAAATTTGCACACAGTAAGTTCATCAAACACAAGATCTTTTATTCCATAAATGTTCAATACAACTCGACACACACTGCATAATGGTTACACAAAGAGCTCGAGAAATTCAGCCTGTATGGTCTACTCGTGATCCCATGTTAGCTCATCACGGCCACAGTTGTCCCACTGGACTTTGACCATCCCGATCATCTTGTTCCGCAACTGTTTATCGGCATGATCCTCGATCCGAATGGGCCGAACCTTCGTCGTTAGCCCATACTCCACCGGCACTCGATCATTCTCGATCACTTGAGCTGGATCTTTGATGGCTTTCCAAAGTACCGAGATGTGAAACACATCATGTAATCCACGCAAGTCGGCCGAAAGAGGTAGCCGATATGCAACTTCCCCAAGTCGCTCTACCACTTCAAACAGACCAAGATATCTCAGACTCAACTTTTTCAGACGCTGAATCCGGGATATGCCTTTGAAGGGTTTGATCTTCAAATAGACCCAATCGCCTACCGCGAACTCTATGTTCCGGTGTTTGGCATTGTAGTATTTCGCTTGATGATCCTGGGCTATTAGTAGCCTCTCTCGGATAGTGCGTATCGCCGAGTTCGCTTCATCGACTTTGTTACACATATACACTTTGGATTCGCCTGCTTCTGCCCAAGCTAATGGCGTACGACACTTCCGACCATATAGAGCTTCAAACAGTGTCGCACCGATGCTCGCTTGGTAGCTATTATTGTAGGCAAACTCCACCAGATAGAGATGATCTTCCCATCTCTTCCCAAAGTCCAGGGCTCACTTGCGGAGAATATCTTCCATTATCCTGTTGGTTCTTTTAGTCTGGCCATCCGTCTGGGGATGAAAGGCCGTACTGAACATCAACTTTGTGCCCAACAGCTGATGGACTAGCCTCCAGTCATTCGATGTGAATCGCCCATCCCGATCGCTCACAATGCTTTGAGGAACACCATGTAGCCGTACAATTTGTTCCGCATACAGCTTTGCCAAACTTTCCACTGAATCATCTCGTTTGTTTGGAAGGAAGTGGACCACTTTCGTCAGCGAGTCTACGATCACCCAGATTGAATCATTCCCGCGCTGAGATCTCGGCAATCCGTGCACAAAATCCATGTAAATATTATCAAACTTCCATTCCGGAATCGGTAACGAATTCAAGAAACCGCCAGACTTCTTGAATTCCGCCTTCACTAAAGTGCAAGTTTGACATTTGACCACATAATGAGTGACATCTTTCTTTAGTCGTGGCCATTAGATCAACTTCTTCATGTCTCTGAACATCTTTGTGCTCCCAGGGTGAATTGAGTACTTTGTATAGTGAGCTTCGTAAATCAACTCTTCTCGTAGTTTACCCAAACTCGGGACGCACAAATGGCCCTCTTTCCGCAAAAGGCCATCATTCCAGGAGAATTTTCCCTCTGGCCCGTCCTTGGCATAGTGTTGGAGACTCTCATCTAGATCCGTTACTCATCGAACCTTGTCTGCAAGGTTACACTGCACCTCCGTCTAGTTCAAACATGCATCGGCTGTAGAATTCTTGTCAACACAAGAAATCTCTAACGCTTCCAACTCCTGGATTAGACGTTCATTGTGCCTCTGCAACCAATTTTCCCTTGCCGGAGCTCTCCGACTCAAGGCATCAGCGACCACATTTCCCTTCCCGGGAGTATAATTAATCACAAAGGTGTAGTCCCCAAGGAACTCCAACCACCTTCGTTGTCGTATATTCAGGTCCTTTTGCTCCAACAAATACTTTAGGCTCTTGTGGTCTGTATAGATTTCCACTTTCACGCCATACAGACAATACTTCCATAACTTCAGTGCAAAGATCACCGCCGCCAACTCTAAGTCATGGACGGTGTTGGGTACATTGGAAAATGTGTACCAGATTTGGAGAAGCCTAACTAAGCTCAATGATATTCATCAAGGTGTATTTGATGTTGTTTTGAGTTTATATGTGCAGGTTAAGAATATGCAAGAAAAGTTTCTAAGTCCATGAGTCTACACCTGAAAAAGCTGCGTCGACACTTGTGAAGACTTGTGTCGACACTTTAGAAAAGTTGTGTCAATATCTAGAGTCAATTGTGTCGACACTTGGAAAAGCTGTGTCGACACCAGAAGAAGCTATATCGACACACAGGACTTGTGTCGACACACAGAAAGTTCAGTCGACATCAACTGTGTCGACACACGGGACTTGTGTCGACACACAGAAAGTTCAGTCGACATCAACTGTGTCGACACACAGGACTTATGTCGACACACACATCAGAATTTCTTCTAAGTCAATTGTGTCAAGACAAGAAGTGACTGTGTCGACACACAGAACCTGTGTCGACACATTCTTATAGAAGCTATGTCAAGAAGTAGTGTCGACACCATAAGAGCTGTGTCGACACCACCAAGGATTGTGTCGACACTTAGTTTACTTGTGTCGACATGTGTGAAGTTCAGACTCGACATTTTGCCGACAGAGATAAAGTTTCAAGAAGTGACTGGAAGACTTGACAGCTGCCATAACCAACAAGTCTACTGTAACTGTCAGATCTGTCAGAAGTTGGTTAGCAACCAGATCAGCCGGTAACCTTGGATGAAGTTTATATAAAGCCAGATTCTATCAACTGAAGACAGAAGAACAAGAAGAACAAAAAAAATAAAGTACACGAAACACAATTACAACAGAAGATCCAACATACACAAGAAAATCTAGTCAGAGATTTCAAGTGGATCTAAGTGAAGAATTTCAACATATCTTCAAAAGAATTTGTAGAGAGAGCTCCAATAATTCAAGTGAAGAAAGAGAGAGACTATCATCAACTAGTCTCTTAAGAGCAGATCTTGAACTAATCTGCAAAGAAGAATTCAGATTAATTTCTAGATTTTAAGAGGAAGTTGATTGAAGATCATCTTCAAGAAATTTAACCTTATTGTGTTCAGATTCAAGAAGCTTTGAAGAAAACCAAAGGCAGGTTGATTTCTGTGTAATGAAATTCTTCAAGAACTGATCAAGAAATCTTTCTACCCATTCTCTCTCAACTTGCGTGAAAGATAAAACTTATTTTTATCATTTTTTTTGTAAGAACATTATTGATCTGAGTTATAAGCCTAATTTATAAAGGCTGAGGTAGGGCCGAGTGTCTGAGATAGGAGATTTACATCTCTGAGTTGTAGGCCTTAGGAAGGCTGAGGTAGGGCTGTGTGCCTGAGGTAGGAGATTTAATTCTCTGAGTTGTAGGCCTGGGTGAAGGCTGAAGTAGGGCTTAATTTCCGTAGTTGTAGGAGTGTGGACTCACTCTGAGTTGTAGGAACCTTGACTGGGTTCTGAGCTGTAAGATCTGTAGATCTGAGAAGGAAGGAAGAGGTTAGGCCGAATCTAGCACACTGCTAGATAGGCAAAGGGGGAAAGTGGATGTACCCATCATTTGGGGAACCACTATAAAACTGTGTGTCATCTGTGATTGTGTGTGATATTGTGATTTCTGTGATGTGGTAGCTATAGAACTATTTGATTCTAATTGATTAAATGAATTAATATTCTGCCTTTGAGTAAAAAAGAATTGTACCTATTCACCCCCCCCCCCCTCTAGGTGTTTAGGTTATCTTGAAACCAATTCTTTCAAGTGGTATCAGAGGGAGGTTGCTCAAAGATAGACTTAACAATCTGAGTAAGATCTGTGAGGCAGAATAAATTAGAAAAGATGAGTTCAGGAGAAAATCATAAGGAACTTGGTTCAATGAAGTTGCCCATATTCAGGAAAGAAATCTTTGGAATATGGAAAGAAAGGGTCAGATTGTTTATGGAAGCATCTGATCCAAGAATATATATAACTGTTAAGGAATGGCCTTATATTCCAATGAAAGTCTCAGTTCTTGATGCTAATCAGAGGACACCAAAAGACTTTTCAGAAATGACTAAAGATGAGATTATTTTGGCTACTATAGACAAGAGAGCTCAGAATATTATAGTGAGTGTCATAGATGACTCACCATTACAAAATCTGATTCACTGTAAAATCTCCAAGGAGATGTGGGACACATTGATAGTCTACATGGAGGGATCAGAAGAAGTTAGACAAGATAGAAAGTCAATGCTTAATCAGGAATATGAGAGCTTCAGACAAAGCAAATCAGACAGCATCACTGAATGTTACAAGAAGTTCTTCAGAATTGTGAATGAACTAATTTCATATGGAAGGGTATTTAGTACATATGAGTTGAATGATAAATTCCTTAGATCTTTGACTAAGGATTGGGACAACAAGATCTGTGCCATTAGGGAAGTGGCCAGACTGGTAGAAATCTCTCCTCCAACACTATCTAGCAAATTTCTTTCTTATGAAATGCAACTCATGGACAGAAAGGAGGAAGAGAAAGTACTAAAGTTGACCATAGAGAAAAGTCAGTGGCCTTCAAGGCAGAAGCCACACGAAAGGACAGGAGGATGTCTCCATCTCCTCCTAAGAAAGCTGCAGAAGCGATCTCTGAAAGTTTTGATAGTCACACCTCAGACAGCAATCATTCTGATGAGGACTTTGTTGTCTTCACAAGGCAGTTTCAGAGATTTTTGAAGAAGAAGCAGTGGAGAACTAAGTCATCCTCCTCTCAGTCCAAGGATGAATATTATCAGAAAAGAAAGTCATCTAGAAAGGACAAGAGTAGGTCAAAACCTAGCAAATTAACAACTAGAAAGATTGTGTGCTATTGTTGCATTAGACCAGGACATGTAGTAGCTGATTGTCCAGACAAAAGAAAGGAATCTGCAGATAAGAAGAAGTCTCAGTATAAGAATAAGAAGGAGAAATCCTTTGTAGCAAAGAAAGAGAAAAGGTGGACAGATCCATCATCTTCAGATTTTGAATCTATTGCTGAAGCTTATATTGGTCTGTTGGCAACAGAAGAAGAGACTGAGTTCTTGCAATTGCTGGACTCAATAAATGGAACTGAAGATCAACAGTGCAAAGGGCTGATGGCCCTAACTGATGAAGTTCACTTCCAAGATCAGCCTGGTCCAAGTAAGGTAAAAAGCTTATCTGAAGATTCTGATTATTACACTGGCTCAGAATCAGAAGCATCTACATCAAGAGATGTGGATGGATCTAAATCTGAAGGAGATATTCATCAACTTATAGATGAATATGGTGATTTGCTGCAGGCATTTAAAAGATGCAAAAACTGACTAAAATTCAGGCTAAGGAAATTGCAGCTCTTAAGTGGCTGCATCTGATTCAGAAAAGCTGCTGGATCAGAAGATGAATGAGATTGCCAAGCTAAAAAACATAACTGTTATTCAGATGGGAACAATCACATTCAAGAGTGATCAAATCAAAAGTCTGGAAGTCAGACTTCAGAAGTAAAAAGATCTAGTAGCTAGTTTCTCTAAGCCAAAATCTGTCCTACCCTTAATTGATGACTTTGTGTCTCAAAAGGGTAAGGCGGGATTGGGTTTTAAGGGAAATACTAGGGCAGATAATTTCAAAAGAAAAAGAAAAGCCCTAGTTAAGCCACTTGTCTTCAATCCCCCTATTGCTCTCATAAAAGTGCAACAACCTACCAATAGTAATGATCATGATATCATACATGGTCATGGTAAGGCTGACATTCTGAATGACAAGTGGTATCCAACACTCAAGCAAAGAAACACTGTACGTACAGTATTAAGAACAGCTGATAGGAAAGCTGTTAAAACTATACCTAAAAAGAGTTATAATAGATATGAGTGCTGGTGTTGTGGCAAGGTGGGACACTTTGCCATTGACTGTTGGCATAATACTAGTGTCAGGATGAATGCCAGCTTACCTAGAAGAAGGGCTGCTACAAATTATGCTAAATTTCAGTCTAACCTGAACCAAGGACCCAATAACAATTTGGGTTCTAAGGTTAAGTAATTATTTATTGCAGATAAGTCAAAGTGGCCATGCTCCTTTATGGTACTTGGACAGTGGATGTTCCAGACATATGACTAGAACAAGAGGATTGTTGAAGGACTACTCACCCATATTGAATGGACCTAAAGTAATCTTTGGTGGTTCTGAAAAAGGAGTCATCAAAGGTTTTGGTAACATTTCTAACAGCTCAATTACTATCACCCAAGTGGCTTATGTGAAGGGTTTGAAACATAACTTGATAAGCATAAGTCAACTGAGTGATCTTGGATATGATATTTCATTCATTAAGAATGGTTGTCATATTAAAATGTCAAGTGATCAGAAGATCATGCTGACTGGTTATAGGAAAGGAAATGTGTATTGCCTAAACTTTGTGAGTGAGAATAAAGATTCTCCTATTTGTCTGGTAGCTGATGAGAAAGCCTCATATTGTATCAAATGGCACAAGAGGCTAGCTCATCTAAACTACAAGACTATTGGTCAACTCTTTAATAAAGAGTTGGTGAGGAATGGTCCTCAAGTTAAGTGCATTAAGGATGGAATATGCTCAGCTTGTCAAAAAGGCAATCAGACCAGATCCTCCTTTCATAGCCTAGAAAGCAAAGACTTAGTGAGGTGTTTATACCTCTTGCATATGAATTTATTTGGTCTAATGTCAGTTCAGAGTCTAGGTAGGAAAGTCTACACATTTGTGGTTGTAGATGACTATTCTAGATTTTCATGGGTTTTCTTTCTAAGGCAGAAATCTGAAACCTCAACTGTTTTCTGACACTTTGTTAAGCAAATTCAGAATGAACTGAACAATTCAGTGGTCAAAATCAGAAGTGACCATGGAGCTGAATTTCAATCTGAAAATATGATAAAGTTGTGTGAAGAATTTCGGATTCATCAGGAATTCTCCTCACCTAGAACTCCTCAGCAAAATGGAATTGCTGAAAGAAAGAATATGACTCTCATTGAGACTGGTAGAACTCTATTGAGTGACACTTCTCTCCTAGAATATTTCTCGGCTGAGGCAGTAAACACTGCATGTCATGTGCTCAATAGGGCTTCCATCACTAAGAGCCACAAAAAGACACCCTATGAGGTTATGAAAGGCCGAAAACCAAATTTATCCTATTTTAGGATCTTTGGTTGCAAGTGTTATGTGCTTAACAATGGCAAGTCTTACCTAACAAAGTTTGCCGCCAAATCCCAGGATGGGATATTTGTTGGGTACAACAACAATAGTAAGGCATATAGAGTTTATAACTTGACTACTCAAGTTGTAAAAGAGTCTGTTTATGTTATATTTGATGAATCAAGACTTATTAACAGTGAGTTGCCTAGTAGTTCTTGTATCTCTACAGGTACAAAAGAAAAGATGGACATGCTGACTATAAAAGAAGATCAAACTGCAAGGCAGGAACAGGAAAATGATGATTGTTGTCCAAGGGGAGTACAAGACTCACAAGATGCTGATGAAGACCATGAAGTACAGCAGAATGAAGAAAATGGAGAAAGTCCTGTACACCAGACTATTGGTGATCCAAGACAAGGGGTTCAAACTATAATCAGGAGCTTGAACACTATACTATGCTCAAGCTTCTTGTCTCAACAGGAACCTAAAAGATTTGAAGAAGCTATATAAGACCCACACTGGATTGATGCTATGCAAGAGGAGTTGAATCAATTCAGGAGATGCAAGGTCTGGAAGTTAGTTCCTAAACCAAAAGACCACAATATCATAGGGACTAAGTGGTTCTACAGGAACAAGCTAGATGAGAGTGGGATCATAATTAAGAATAAGGCAAGGCTTGTTGCCAAAGGATACAGGCAGGAAGAGGGCATAGACTTTGATCAAACATTTGCCGATGTGGCAAGGTTGGAAGCAATAAGGCGATTCCTAGCCTATGCAGCTTATCAGGGTTTCAAAGTGTTCCAAATGCATGTTAAGTCAGCATTCCTGAATGGAGACTTAAAGGAGGAAGTCTATGTAGAACAGCCATCAGGTTTTATTGATCCACTCTATCCTAATTATGTGTATAGGCTTAGGAAAGCCCTATATAGTTTGAAACAAGCCCCAAGGGCTTGGTATGAAACCTTGTCTACTTTCCTCATTGAGAACAAATTCTCAAGGAGGGAAATAGAAAAAACTCTATTCCTTAGGGAATCCAAAG
The DNA here is from genome assembly GCA_039583875.1 of Platanthera guangdongensis. Taxonomy (NCBI): domain Eukaryota; kingdom Viridiplantae; phylum Streptophyta; class Magnoliopsida; order Asparagales; family Orchidaceae; genus Platanthera; species Platanthera guangdongensis. The sequence goes on from CM077154.1 coordinate 15,814,699, forward strand.
GGAATATAATCCTAGTCCAGATATATGTTGATGACATAATATTTGGTTCTACTGAAAACAACCTTTGTAGGAAGTTTGTTAAACTTATGCAAGGGAAGTTTGAGATGAGTAGTATGGGAGAACTTAAGTTCTTCTTGGGACTCCAAGTAAGACAGACTGATGATGGCATGTCCATATCCTAGTCTAAGTTCACCCAGGAGTTAATTAAGAAGTATGGTATGGAGTCATCCACTACCATGAGAACTCCAATGGGGACAAGTTTGCCTTTAAGCAAAGTTGATGCAGGAAAACTTGTAGATGAGTGTTTGTATAGAGGGATAGTTGGCTCCCTCCTTTATCTGACTACTAGTAGACCTAACATCATGTATGCTACATGTGTCTGTGCTAGGTACCAATCCTGCCCAAAATAATCTCATTATACTGCTGTTAAGAGGATTTTGAGATATCTTAAGGGCACACCTAATCTAGGCCTTTGGTACCCTAAGAATAGAGATTTTCTACTGACTGGATATTCGGATGCAGACTTTGTAGGATGCAAAGAAGATAGGAAAAGCACAACTGGCACCTATCAATTTCTAGGAGAAAGATTGGTGTCATGGAGCTGTAAGAAGCAGACTAGTGTGACAATCTCCACAGCTGAGTCTGAGTATATAGCTACAGGGAGCTGATGTGCACAGCTGTTGTGGATACAACATCAGCTTAAAGATTATGGTATCCAGGTAAGTAGAACCCCATTATTCTATGATTCTACAAGTGCTATTTTTATTGCTAATTATCATATTTCTCATAGTAGAACAAAGCATATAGAAATAAGATATCATTTTCTTAGGGATCATGTAGAAAAAGAGGATATATGTTTAGAATTTGTCAATGCAAGTTTTTAAATTGCTGATATGTTCACTAAGCCATTGGATGAAACTAAATTCAATAATTTTAAAATTGAATTAGGTATGCTGAACATAGAATAGATTGACAAATTTGTCTAAGTAATTTTGTGTCGACAAAAAAAGAGGTTTATGTCGACACAGAGAAGTTGTGTCGATACATCTAGAAAATTGGCGTCGACAGCAGAAAATTGGTGTCGACACTTCAGAGGAGTTGTGTCGACACATCCAAAAGTTTGTGTCGACACTTAGAAATATTATTGACACAGAATTTCTATTGAATTAATAAGTTTGTCTGTGTCAACACATCATCAATTGGTGTCGACACATAAGAGTCAACACTTCTGTCGAAATATTAGAAGTCTGTGTCGACACCATCTCACCAGTGTCGACACATTAAGTAAATTTTGACGCGCCTTTTGACCTTCAATGTTTAGACACATATAAATAGGTCAAGAACATACCATGTCGACACTCTCCAGATTATTGAGACTAGATTCTTGTGTCGACAAACTCTCTCTTCTCCATTCAAGATTTCTCACCATCCCAATGGCGCCGAAACTTGACGAAAACGTGAACGAGGGATATGAACTGGTATGGAATGCTTTTGACGATGCCGAACCAGCGATTAAAGCTGTGATAGCTCTAATTGTAGAAAATGGCTTGGAGTATTTGACATCAGAACCTACAAAGATATGGAAGAAAGAAATCCTTGAGTTCTATGGAGCTGCCACTCAGGATTCAACTGGACTAAAAATTAGGACTTCAGTCCAGGGTAATAAAATCAAACTCACCATGAAGAGCATACGAAAAACTCTTCATCTGCCCAAAACTCAAGAAGACAAAGAAGTTACATCTTCCAAGACCAGGGAAGCACTCCAGTGGTGTGGATTAGATCCCACCTTGAATATTTGATCATCCATGAATAGAAAAGGAATGAATGTACAAGGAAAATTCCTTTCTGAGGTGGTTTGCAAAGTAATCTTATGCAAACTAGGTGGACATGATAGGGTCTCAGCCTACATGTTCAGCCTCGTGACCAGGATCATCTACAAAATCAACACCAATTGGTCTGCAGTCATATACGAGAAGATTAGAGAAAGCATCAAGAAACCTAATCTGGGAAGGATATTAAGTTTATACTTGGCTGAAGTAATTCCAGAAGTTATGCAACAGGCTATTGGATCCAAGATCAATCACATGAGGAGAATGGATCTAAGGATAATCTCTAGATGGGATAGAGTACTGATAAAAGACATGGCTGATGAAGAGAGGCCAGAGAATACTAAGAAATCACATGCTCAAGACATTATACATGATGATCAGATGCAGGGGGTGCCTCATCTTAAGGAGGAGTCAATACACTTAGAAAGTGAAATGGCTAATCAAACTATTCTTGAGGTAATCCAAGAAGTTAATCAAACAATTTTCAATAATGAATATGGAACACTAACTATGCCCTTGATTGATGTTGACCAGCCCACTCAACTCAACAATTACGAACAGGATATTATCATGGAAGATACATCTACAGCTGCTGATGCTCCAGAGTTAGTGGTGCCTCCAGTCCAAACTCAACAAGAGTTTACTCTTGAAGAGTTATTTCCTGATATAGAGCAAGTTAGGACTGAGGGGGAGCAAGCCAGGACTGAGGGGGAGCAAGATAAAATTGAGGGGGAGCAAACTAGGACTGAAAAGAAACTGCCTCCTAGTCCTCAGGAAAGAGTTGATATAGCAAGTACCTCAGCTTCTGAAGATGAAGCAGAATCTCAAGCAAAGAAGAGAAAGCTGATGGTTTTCAAAAGAAGAAGACAAAGCTATAAAAGGACATTGCAAACTGCTCCACAACCAGTTCCTGCACATGATTATAGCTCCTTACTCGTATCTCTGCAAGTAAAATTAGATGAATAGAGAATAGCCATGGAGAAGTATATGGATGAGAGCCATAAAGATTTGCAATTCTCCTTGCTCAAGATATAAAATCAATTAGATTTGAGGTAAACCAGAATAAAAAGGAGATGACATATTGCTTTCACAAAGGAGGTAATGCTATGGTTTTCCTAGCAAAACAACAAGAAGGAATAAAGACTCAAGTTGCTGATCTGGTAGTTAAGCAAGGCTATGTCCTAGAAAATCAACTAAGGATGAATGATAATCTTACTGAATCACATAATGTGATTGTTACAGAATTAAAGAATACTGCAACTGCACTGACTGAGGCAAGGGATAAAGACAAATCAGAGTTTAATAAGAAACTTCAAGAGGATTTAGCCACTTTCCAATCTGCACTTCAAGCCTCTCAGAAGATTATATCTACTCAGCTTCTAAAGTTTAAAGCCTATTATACAGAGGGAACAAATTATCTGGATACTCAAATCTGGTTCCAAAAGAATGATCTCAGGGATCATATTGAAAGAGAAGTCATAAAGGGGGAGATGTTGATAGTCAATGCTAGCTCAGAGCATGCCAAATAGATAACAAATACTGTTAGAGCAACTCTGGGATATCCACCACTATGTGATGATGACAACACAGCTGAGTCAGGAATTCAAGCTGCAGGAATTGAAGGCAGGAAGTAACTCAAATCATCTATCCTCCTTCTAAAGCCCTCAAAAGCCAACTAAGAATGTTATCATTGAGAAAGTAGAAATGTCAGAGGCAGCTTTGCATAAATAGCAAGAAGCTCAACTCTCATAGAAAAGGTTTAGAGAACAGGCAGAGTTGAAGTCTGATTTTGAGCAATGGGGTCCTACTTCCAGGAACATTATATTGATTGCTTGGAAAGCTGTGAAGGACAAGACCCATTAAAGGGGTAAATGGTACACTGAGCAAGAATGGAACAAGTATGAAGCCAGGCAGGAAGCCATTCTTCAATACAGAAGGAAAGCAAAAGCTGGAAAGTTACCTGCTAATGCTTTGGAGCCTAGCAAGTACTTCCCAAAGTCTTTTCATTATTTTGAAAGGCAAAAGATAAGGACAGAAGAACAAAAAAAGGAAAGATTTGAAAGGAAAGAAACCTGTTGATGATGCTGAACCTACTGTGCAGGCTTAGATCAAACAGGGAAAAGACATAGTCATCAAGGAGCCTGATCAGCTTTAGAATAGATTAACTAGATTTCACAACACTATAATCTTTAGTTGTTAAAACAAATCTATGTAAACTAATTGTTGACAAACTTTGATAATTTAAACAAAACAATGATTCATGCTCACTGTGTTTGCATCATTCTATAATGACATATTATACATATTTTGTTTATATGTTACCCTGTCATGTAATGTTTATATACATCATAATGTGTGTTTATTATAAATGGTGTATATCATTGACTAAGGGTTATGACTTCTTCAAATAGGGGGAGATTGTTGGGTACATTGGAAAATGTGTACCAAATTTGGAGAAGCCTAACTTAGCTCAATGATATTCATCAAGGTGTATTTGATGTTGTTTTGAGTTTATATGTGCAGGTTAAGAATATGCAGGAAAAGTTTCTAAGTGCATGAGTCGACACCAGAAGAAGCTATGTCGACACTTGTGAAGACTTGTGTCGACACTTGAGAAAAGCTGTGTCGACATCTGGAGTTAATTGTGTCGACACTTGGAAAAGCTGTGTCGACACCAGAAGAAACTGTGTCGACACACAGAAAGTTCAGTCAACATCAACTATGTCAACACACAGGACTTGTGTCGACACACAGAAAATTCAGTTGATATCAACTGTGTCGACACACAGGACTTGTGTCGACACACACATTAGAATTTCTTCTAAGTCAATTGTGTCAAGACAAGAAGTGACTGTGTCGACACACAGGACTTGTGTCGACACATTCATACAGAAGCTATGTCAAGAAGCAGTGTCGACACAATGAGAGCTGTGTCGACACCACCAAGGATTGTGTCGACACTTAGTCTACTTGTGTCGACACATGTGAAGTTCAGACTCGACATTTTGCTGACAGAGACAAAGTTTCAAGAAGTGACTGGAAGACTTGACAACTGCCATAACCAACAAGTCTACTGCAACTGTCAGATCTGTCAGAAGTTGGTTAGCAACCGGATCAGCCGGTAACCTTGGATGAAGTCTATATAAAGACAGATTCTATCAACTGAAGATAGAAGAACAAAAAAACGAAGCATACGAAACACAATTACAACAGAAGATCCAACATACACAAGAAATCTAGTCAGAGATTTTAAGTGGATCTAAGTGAATAATTTCAACATATCTTCAGAAGAATTTTTAGAGAGAGTGAGCTCCAACAATTCAAGTGAAGAAAGAGAGAGACTATCATCAACTAGTCTCTTAAGAGCAGATTCTGAACTAATCTGCAAAGAAAAATTCAGATTAATTTCTGGATTTTAAGAAGGAAGCTGATTGAAGATCATCTTCAAGAAATTTAACCTTATTATGTTCAGATTCAAGAAGCTTTGAAGAAAACTAAAGACAGGTTGATTTCTGTGTAATCAGATTCTTCAAAAACTGATCAAGAAATCTTTCTACCCATTCTCTCTCAACTTTAGTGAAAGATAAAACTTATTTTTTATCATTTTTCTGTAAGATCATTATTGATCTGAGTTGTAAGTCTAATTTATAAAGGCTGAGGTAGGGTTGAGTGCCTGAGGTAGGAGATTTACATCTCTGTGTTGTAGGCCTTGGGAAGGCTGAGGTAGGGCTGTGTGCCTGAGGTAGGAGATTTAATTCTCTGAGTCGTAGGCCTGGGTGAAGGCTGAGATAGGGCTTAATTGCCTGAGTTGTAGGAGTGTGGACTCACTCTGAGTTGTAGGAACCTTGACTTGGTTCTGAGCTGTAAGATCTATAGATCTGAGAAGGAAGGAAGAAGTTAGACCGAATCTAGCACACTACTAGATAGGCGAAGGGGAAAAGTGGATGTACCCATCATTTGGGCAACCACTATAAAACTGTGTGTCATTTGTGATTGTGTGTGATATTGTGATTTTTCTGATGTGGTAGCTGTAGAACTGTTTGATTCTAATTGATTAAATGAATTAATATTCTTCCTTTGAGTAAAAATGAATTGTACTTATTCACCCCCCCCCCCAGGTATTTAGGTTATCTTGAAACCAATTCTTTCAGACGGGATAATTTCGCTCATGCACCTTCAGTTGGCGAGAGCCATAAGCAATCACTTTTCCATTTTGCAGAAGAACGCAGCCTAAGCCGCTTCCTGAAGCACAACTGTAGATCTCGAATCCGTCAGTACCATATGGCGATGTCAACACAGGTGTCGTGGTCAACTGACTCTTCAGCTCTTCAAAAGCTCGCGTGCACTCCAACGTCCAAACGAACTTATGATCCTTTCTCGTCAGTGTGGTTAGAGGCAAAGCGATCAGCGAGAAGTTTGCAACAAATCGTCTATAGTAGCCCGCCAGTCCAAGGAAGCTCTTGACCTCGGCCACGGAAAACAACACTGGCCACTCCTATATGACCCTTATCTTTGCTGGATCCACTACTATACCCTCTCCGCTTACCACATGGCCCAGAAAAGCCACCGACGATAGCCAAATATAGCACTTCGAGAACTTGGCAAAGAGCTTATTCTTCCTCAAAGTATGCAACACCAACCGCAAGTGGTTTTCATGATCGGCTTTCAATTGCGAGTACACCAGGATATCATCAATGAACACAATCACGAACAAGTTCAGCTACTCTCAGAACGTTCGGTGCATCAGGTCCATAAACACTGATGGCGCATTGTATAGCCCAAACAGCATTACCGTGAACTCATAATGCCCGTAACGTGTTCCAAATGCGGTCTTGGGAATGCCACCTTCCTGAATCCTCAACTGGTAATAACCAGACTTCAAATCCAACTTGTAGTAGACGTTTGAGCCCACCAGCTGATCGAGCAAGTCATCAATCCGTGGAATCAGATACTTGTTCTTCTCTATCAGCTTATTCAGTTCGTGGTAGTCAATATATAACCACAAACTACCGTCTTTCTTTTCACAAACAGAACAGACGCGCTCCAAGGTGACATGCTTGGGCATATATAACCCTGCTCCAGCAACTCTTGCAGTTGGACTTTCAACTCCGTCATTTCCTTTTGCGCGACGCGATATGGCGAGCAGGCTACAAGTTTTGCACCTAGCACCAACTCGATCGTGAAGTCAATCTCTCGATGGGGTGGTAGCCTAGGGAGATCCTTGGAAAACACATCTGCAAATTCTGATACAACTGGAACATCGCGCACACTGTTCTTGTGCTCAACAACCTGAATCAGTGTGAATTATACCTTCGCGCCCTTCTGAACAGCCTTGACGACTTGGAGTGCAGACATCAGCATCCTGCCCACTCCTCGCATGCCCGCGAACTTCGTATCCTGCTCGGTATTCTGGCCCAATTTGATCTCTTTGGCATTACAATCAATCAAGGCATGCTGCTCCGCGAGCCAATCCATACCAAAGATCACGTCGAATTCCGATATCGGCAATACAGATGCAGTGAAATAGAAATCCCGACTTCCTATTTGCACTGCCACATCGCAAGCCTTATCAGCAAGCATCAAACAACCATTCGGTAACACCACCCTGATGTTATCTATCTTCATACGACTAGGTATGCTAATTCGAGCTATGAAGTCTTTAGACAGAAAAGAATGTGAAGCACCTGTATCAAACAGTGCTCGCACCAGCGTGTTCCGAATCATCACAAAGCATATGACAACCATGTTACACACACAAGCCACATACAAATATGCAATAAAGAAAGCATGTAATAAGCAAATCAATCAATAACTTAACTCATACCTATGACGACGTCACTCTGCTTAATGGCCTCCTGTAGGCCAAGGTTGTAGACTCGGAGCTACACCTGCAGAGGACTCCACCATTTCTTTTCCTTTCTCAGCATACGATGCTCCCGCCTTCTTCTCACCCTTTGGTGGACCAATCCAGCAATGGCGGTTATATGCCCCACTTTTCCACATGTAAAGCAGGTACGAGTCTCCTGCTTTGAAGAGGCCCCTGACGTTGCACCCGATGCAATAGTAGATGGAGCTTGTCCAACTGACTTGGACCTCTTGCCCCATTTCTTCTTATAGTATGATTTCCCAGGTCGGGGCACTTTGAACTCCGGCTGTGTCACAACCAAGGCCCTCTTCCCTTGCACCCTCTTCATGTCCTTTTCCAGCGCGCACGCAGTATCAACCAACTCCTGGAATCCTTGGTTCACAGAACTAGAGAGTAGGAACCGCAACTCATCCTGCAATCCTTCATAGAACCTATTTGTCTTCCTCTGCTCATCAGCAAAGATCGAACCCGCATACCGTCCCAACCTCATGAACTCATGCAGGTACATGTCAACACTGCCTTCTCCTTGCGTCAGCCTTTGGAACTCGTTTTCCATGGCAATGCGCTGTGCCGCCGGTAGGTGCTTTGCCAGGAAGAGTCATGAGAATTCCTCAATCGACACTTGTGTTAACGGCCTACCCGCTAAGTGGTGTAGTTCCATCTCGTCCCACCATAAACGCGCCTCTCCTTCCAATAAGAAGGTGGCTAAGGTGACCTTTTGATCATCCTCCGTCCCAATCGCCGTCATTATCCTCTTAACGCATGACAACCAGTCCTCTGCCTGCATAGGGGATCCCACTCCCGCAACTACTTCAACGTCCTTATAGCTACTCAAGGATCCACAACCTCAACAGGTTCTGGCCTTGCCGCCACCTGTTCTAGCCTCAATGCCGGCTGTTCTTGCCCTTGCGCCTAACCAAGATGTTGTGCTTGAATCATGGCAAACAATGCCTCAGCAACAAATAACACAGTTTTCGTAGAAGGCGGAGGTGTAGGCACCTCAGCTAGTGTCATACTTTCATCAGAACGTTGGGGCTCTGATTGCCCAGCGCCACTCCGCGTCACCTATAGGTGAACAAGACAAGCATATTAGCGACCACACACAAGCAATAACAACAAGATAGGAAAGCACAGGTTCCTCAAACATATGTATTTGCATTCCTAAAGTGGACATTCACGAGTTCATTAGTGTTAACATGGTTTGCACAGACACGTGCTCGCCACCCCACAAAAGAATTCGACCACGAATGTGAAAGTGAAAGACCGAGAAAGTTGATACCAAAAATATAATGACTCCATCCGTTCATATAGTATATACTAGAAGGTCCGGTCGGGAAACCACAACATATACCACAAAACAGGCAGCGAAGTCATGGAGTGATACCAGAGTTGGGCATCCTAAGACAAAACATTCTAGCGGAAGCTTATAACACGACACTGAACTCCAAATATGAATGTCCACCATATAAAGATCCACATTTATATATAACAAGAATGTTCACCAAATACAAAACAGTTGGCCTTATGGACTTATAAGTCTTTCACAACAGTGGCCTTAAATGGCGCGCAGGCCGACCACGTATAACTAAATATAGAATTTTAAGCTTCGCCTTCAAGGGCTAGCAGCAGAAGTAGCAACAGCAACAGTGTCTTCAGCCTTTATATGTCCCACTTGGCTCTAAAGCACCTGTACAAGGACATTCCACCGAACGGTGGTAAACAAGGCAACGGTCAGCATTCAGCTGACCAATTTTATAACGACCCTACCCCTTTTCCCGGGGCAGTGGTATTCCTTCCCTACAAGCATAGCATTTCACAGGCAGAGACATATATATTCATACATTGTGCTCCTACGCACAAACATTACATCACAACCGTCAGCCACACGGCCCGACGATCCGTGCACTCAGGGTACATTCTTAGTATACCAGCGAACCAGTTGCCCACCACCATATCAGGGTCGCAAACCAACGGTAAAACATTGAGCATTTACTCAATGGAGTGCAGCCGGAGATTGTAGTCTTAATGACCCGGGATTGGCCTGTAGCGCCCCATGGAGTCGTGGCGCGCAGGCCTAAGACTCTCGCTATGCGTTTCTGCCAAATGCCAATTCATCCAGACACCCATGGCAGATAACCATAACATGGATACAGTTCAGCCTTTGCCCATTGCTCAAATCGATAGTTCTATAACCAGACAAACGCGGGTCGGCATCCCCTTGTTTGTTTAGCAAATAGCCATAATGTCCTTGCAGGACACGCTTCACAATCACTGGTTAGCTAGGTGCCACACTCAATGGTAGCGACAGAACGCATGTTCCATCCCTAGCTTTAACTATTTGCGGGTATTTTCCTGAGCTTACCTACCAGTACTTCCTGCTACTTCCCTTCACAGGCACAACCCAGCAAGCATCACAAGCATCAAGGGTATTTCCTGGCTTATCACGCCAGTACTTCCTGCTACTACCCTTCACAGGTACCACCCATGAACATCAAGTATTACAAGGGTATTTCCTGGACTTCCAATCCAGTACTTCATGTTACTACCCTTCACAGGTACAACCCATTCAACACAAGAATCATACGGGTATTTTCCTGGATTACCACTCCAGTACTTCTTGCTACTGCTCTTCACAGGTTCAACCCATTAACTCCTAAACTACACGTTTATCATGGAGTCTTCTCCGGTACGTATATGCAACATCACCAATCCAGACCAACCTGTCCAGATGGGCTTCACACAGCAAGATTATTCCGTACTCCATTTCCGGATCTATATGCCAAATGAGTGGGGATTCCATGAATCAACCCAAGAGACTCCCATAACAAGCACTCTTTGGTGGGGGAATCGTATGCACATGATAAAAAGGATGCCTTCACATGGCTAGGAAGAAAGGTCGTTACCCTTGAAGACCGCTCCGGAGCCATGGACTTCTAGTCGTCTGGAAAGGACCGCAGCGGCTTTGCCTTCACAACGCTAGCTTCGGATCTCGAAACGGAACTCCGCAGCTGCACGGGTGGCCGGCTCCTCTTCCTCCTCCTTCTTCCTCTCTTTCTCTCTCTAAGTTTAGAAAGAAGATGGCCTAACTCACATGAGAATTTCCTTCTCAATTTTCGGCCTTAAGGAAGCAGGGAGGGCTCTCAGCCATTGGATCCCAGCTGAGAAAATGGACGGCCACGATTTTGCCACAAAAGGCTATTTTTTGCCTGACACGGCATGTGACACGCCCGTGTCATAGGCTGTGTACCTTAAGCGGCACACAACTGACTTATCAAGACTAGTACACGCCCATGTGACATGCCCGTGTCACGGGCCGTGTCACCAGACACGCCTTCAGACACGCCCGTGCCTGTGGCAGTGTACATCATGCTGCACAAAACCAACTTCATCCCGATCAGGACATGGCTATTGACACGCCCGTGTCACTGGCCGTGTACCATAGGACACACCCGTGTCGTGCCCGTATTCCCCAGGCCTCAAATGCCTTGGGCACATCCAGCAAAGGACAAAGCCTGTGACATGCCCGTGTCCCAGGCCGTGTGCCCATACACAGCAGCAGACACGCCCCAGCTCAATTTCGTCGAACTGAAGTTCGTCGACCAGAGGAGGACACGGCCTCCGACACGCCCGTATCAGATGGCGTGTTCCCTCATTTTCCTTAGAATGGATTTTTGTTGACCTCTTGCCGGCTGCTCACCCGAGCTGGACACACCCTAGGACACGCCCGTGTCACAGGCCGTGTCACCCAACTTTTCCAAATTCTAGGATTTGGGGTGTTACATGTCATATGTAGAGTTCCTTGGTCATATCATGAGTTCAGAGGGCATACCTGTAGATCCTAAGAAGGTACGGGCCATTAAGGACTGGCCGGAGCCCGCCAATATTCGAGATGTTCGGAGTTTTCACGGTCTAGCTACATTTTATCACAGATTTATTAGATACTTTAGTAGTATCATGGACACCATTATAGAATGCATGAAAAAGGGTGATTTTACTTGGACGAAATCGGTCGCTAAAGCATTTCAAATAATTAAATCACGCATGTAGGACGCTCCCCTTTTGAGATTACCATATTTTACTAAGTTGTTTGAGTTATCTTGTGACGCGTCTGGAGTTGGTGTTGGTGGTGTATTAAGTCAAGACGGTCAACCTATTGGATACTTCAGTGAGAAACTCGTGGGATCAAAATTGAATTATTCTAATTATGATCGAGAGTTTTATGGGGTTATTAGGTGCCTCCAACATTGGCGGCATTACTTACTTCCTAAAGAATTTGTTATTTTATCCGATCATGAAGCTTTGAGATTTATTAACTCCCAGACTAAAGTGAGCCCAAGACATACCAAATGGGTCTCCTATCTTTAGGAGTACACATTTATCATAAAACACCTTAAGGGAACTCTCAACCCCGTAGCTGACGCTCTCAGTCGTGTATCTTTATTATTGCATGCGTTAGAAGTAAAGGTGATTGTGTTCGATAGAATTAAGGATGAATATGTCCATTGTCCAGATTTCAAGGAAATCAATCTATCCACTCACGACAACTCGCCCACGACCATTTTATCCTTTTATATTCGTGACGGTTATCTATTCAATCATTCAAAGATATGTATTCCACATTCGTCCCTACGTCACTTCATCATGTGGGAATTGCATAGCGGTGGGTTGGGTGGACATTTTGGTCGTGACAAGAACATCGCTCTAGTCGAAGACAAGTTTTATTGGCCCGGTCTTAAGTCAACGGTTAATAAAATCATGGGAAGTTGTCGAGCGTGCCAATTAGCCAAGGGCAACAAAACTAATGCGGGACTTTATACCCCTCTTCCGATTCCTTCCATTCCCTGGGAAGACGTTAGTATAGATTTTATCCTAGGCCTGCCTGTCATGTTTAGACGTCATGATTCTATTTTGGTAGTAGTAGATCGCTTTTCCAAAATGTCTTATTTTATAGCATGTAATAAAATCAATGATGCATCACATGTTGATAAATTATATTTTAAGGAAGTAGTTGGACATCGGGGCGTTCCAAAATCGATAGTGACCGATAGAGATGTGAAATTTACTAGTTATTTTTGGAAGACCTTGTGGAGGATTATGGGCATCAAACTTTTATTTTTTTCGGCCTACCATCCACAGACAGATGGGCAAACGGAAGTGGTAAACAGAAGTTTAGGTAGTTTTCTACGATGCCTTGTGGGAGACCACATGGGTACATGGGACCATATCCTTCCTCATGCTCAGTTAGCATATAATAATTCCAAAAATAGGTCCACTGACTTGTCATGGAATGATATCGTGCATAGTTATAAAGCATCAGTGCCACTTGACTTGATTCTGTTACCGCCATCTTATAAATCAAGTCAATTTGCACAGGATTTTGCCTCTCATATTCATAATTTGCATAAACACATAAATGAAATGCTAACCACACAATACGCATCTTATCAAGTTCATGCTAACGTACATAAAAGAGAAACTCACATTGAGGTTGGCGATTTAGTCTTGGTGCGTCTCGTCCCTGAACGGATGCCTCCGGGCACTATAAAAAAGTTAGCGAATCGACGATCTATGTAACGTCCCGATTCGCGCTAGGCCACTGTGTGAGTTTTGAGTCAGGAGGGCAGGCTTGAGTTCAGGAAAGTGGAGGAAAAAGGGCGGCACTTATCGACCGGAGAAGTTAGTCCAGAGCAGGTTACACGCCTGGGGTCACGGGTATGACCTAGGGGCGTGATTGAAGGTACTCGAGTAGCTGCCGAGGTTACTCGAGTAGTTTTCAAAGTACTCGAGTAAAGTGGGTTACACTCCCTGGGTTACGGGCGTGACCCAGGGGCGTGACTTAAGATACTCGAGTAGGTGCTAAACGTACTCGAGTAGTTGCCAAAGGTACTCGAGTAGGTGGTTGGTTCTCGAGTGAGAGGGTTACACGCCGTATGTCACCGTAATGCTCTTGAAATCGAGCGATGGTCTTGAAATCGATGTTGCAAATTAGCTAAACTTGAGGTTATGATCGTGTACGTCCTTACACGCCCTATGTCAAGTCACGCTCTTGTACGTCCTTACACGATTTCAAGACCATCGCTCGTGTACGTCCTTACACGCCCTATGTCAGCATAGCGGTGGGTTGGGTGGACATTTTGGTCGTGACAAGACCATCGCTCTAATCGAAGACAAGTTTTATTGGCCAGGTGTATGTTCGATGGATGAATGAAATTTAGTCATACAATACTTAGAGCGTCGGCTCCCTACGGGTAGTATTGGGAAGGGATGTAAGTACGGTGTTGACCGTCGCAAGCTTGGATAGCTTGAGATGAGACAAACGGACGGTTGGGCTTGGTCCCCGGTGTTCACGTCCCGGGGCTCCTTCTGTGCTAGGTGGATGGTTGGGCTTGGTCCTCGTGCCTTTTTCATGAGGCTCCTTCCATGTCACGATGATGTGGAATTTGCATGTGGTGTGAGTCGACACACGGTGTCGTAATCATGGGTTAAGGATAGTGTGGCAGGTCTATGGGCTCGCCAGTCGTTACACCGATGGGAGTCGACAGTTAGACTTTGGGCGGTTGGGCTTGTTCCTCAGTGTTCACGTCCCGGGGCTCCTTCCGTGCCAGGTGAACGGTTGGGCTTGGTCCTCGTGCTCACTCCGAGGCTCCTTCCAGGTCACACAAGGTTAGTTCTGGGCTTGGTCCTCGGTGCACATCTACCCGAGGCTCCCGCTGGGCCATAGTACGCATGGGCTCCGCTGTTGTGTTCTTAGCGTTGAGGCGTACGGAAGCCTATGTGAAGTAGTGTGGATACCCGCCTAGTAGTAAAGACGACCGCTCTACTGTCACCGCCTGGCCACGGCGGCTGATGCCTGAGAGGTTAGCTACCTGCTCGAAAAGTGGGAACTAATGGTCTATGTCGACATAGCGGTTGCATAGGTGTGTATGGGTAAGTCATTGCATAGCATACATACCATTTCATATCATTGCACAACAAGATCCTCATCGTATAAGTTTGTATGGGCACCCTTATATGATGAGTTACTTTATGCAATTCGACCCTTAACTTATAAGCTTGTATGAGCGTCCTTATAAGTTAAGTTACTTACCTGTTGTAGTTTTCTTACACTTGATGTATACTAGCTCTTGTAGAATTATTAGTTTATACATTGATAGCTCTTGTAGAACTTCTAGTTTATACATTGATACTCATGTACCTTGCCACCTGCTTGTACCTTTTATACTTATTATATATTGTACTCTTGTTCCTTTTCCCCACCCGGTGTCGAGGAGTTACTGGGGGAGTGGATGTGAAACCACTTAGTCATTTCGACTAACGGTTGCTACGTCTTCCTTTTTAGGAGGCCATCCCGCAGGTAGAGCAGCAGCAGGTATTGCAGCAGGACAGCCAGGCCAGGACGACAGGGCCTGAGGGGACGGTACCGTCGCTACTGTCGGTTACTGATGTTAGTATTTTGATACTCTGATGTAGCCCGTTTGGGCAATGTTTAGCTGTACTCTGATATATTGTAGAAGCATGTTTTAGCTTCTCCTTTATTGATGTATTTGGACTATATGCTTAGTGTGGATTTGACTTCTCTTGCTTATTATATTTGGTTGGGTTGGCATGTATTATTGATATTGGTTGTAGCCGGCAAAATATGCGTCTTGTGGTACAGGTTAGCCCGTGCGCTATTGCTACCGCAAGGCGGATGTTCTGGGTATAAGACCCCCCCCCCCCTTCGTGTCGTGTTTGACACCTGGGGGGAGGGGGTCTTACAAATGGTATCAGATTGCCACGATCCTCAACTAAGAAGTCATTCAACAATGGTGCGACCCCCGTTCGATTAGTCAGCTTGAGGACAAACTCACTTAGCGGAAGCAGTGGTGTGCCCATATGTAATTCACATTAATTTTGTCCAACTTTGACCTTAAGTTTAGCCAACCTGACCACAAATTTGTCGTGTACGTGTATATTCCAGTGCATGTTGAGCCGATGGGGGGTACTCCTACCCCTCCCATACCCACTCAGTTCCAACAGTTTGAGTTGGGGCAGACGCTCACCGCCATTCTTGATGCTTTTAAGGCGTAACAGCCTCTGGTGAAACAATAGGCTTCGTGCTCTAACTGGCTGAGTACCTTCCGGGCTCTCTCCCCTCCCGTCTATCTTGGGACGGAGTCAGTCATATGTACGGAGGAATGGCTCGACACAGTAGAAGAGCTATTGGCTGGTATCCGTTGCCCAGCCAACATGGCCGTGTCATTGGCGGTGTCCTTCTTGGAGTTACATGCTAAGAGGTGGTGGAAGTCCCTTATGGGCTCTACCTTCCATGGCCGAGTCTATATAGAGATAAGTTGGAGCGAATTTTCGGGTGTTTTCTTGGAGTACTTCATTCCTACTTCGGCCCGAGATGAGCTTGAGCAGAGGTTTCTACTGCTGAAGCAGGGATCAAAATCAGTTACGGAATACCAGCGAGAATTCAAGCATCTCGCAAGGTTTGCGAACTCTTACTAGTTAGACGATAGAGGTTATGCCAAACGTTTCTACAAAGGGCCGTGAGATCCCCTAAGGCAGTCCCTTTTGTTTATAGCGGATGGAAGTTTGGCGAAGATTAATGACACGGCGAAGAGGTTGGAGGCGGATCACTTGAGTAGTGGCAAGAGGCCTGCAGAAGGCGTTATGGAGGCCGGTCCGAGCAATAGGAGGAGACAGGATTGTAGAGGAGGAAGGGGATATCAGAGGGGTGGAGGGCATTTCCATCGAAACTATAGAGTGGAGCACCCAGTCCAGCAGCCGGCCGCGCTGCCTCCACCACCACAGCCTCAGCAATTCCGGCAACCTGAGGGGCATCGTGGGTTGGTGTGTTTCTAGTGCAATCAACCGGGCCACATTAGACGCTACTACCCACATCTATATGGGAACATACCTCCTGCTCTCGCTCCTGCTCTCCCTCCAGCAGCCCCACAAGGACGGGGATATTTTTGTGGTCGAGGATGAGGACCGCTAAGAGGAAACCCCGGCCCGGTCCGGGATCAGGTATATGCGCTGGACATGGCGCAAGAGCGGAATCCGCAGGATGTTATAACTGGTATGTGCAGTTAACCTTCTCAATTTTCGTCATTTAATTTAAACTGTTTAAGACATACTAAATACCTAGTGGTTGAGTTTGGTTATTGGTACTTAGGCACCGTGGTAATTGGTGGGAAGATGGTCTATGCGTTGTTCGATACCGATGCCTCACAATCTTTCGTGTCCGAAGATTTCATTAAAGGTATGGAGGGCATATAATACTTTTCTAGAATAGCCCGACGAGTGCGCCTCCCGGACGGCTCGGAGATGATCGCTACCGCCAAGTGCGAGTTTGAGATACTTATTGAAGGAAGGGCTTTCGATACGCCTGCCACGGTCCTGAAGATGCCGGAGTTCGACATCATTTTGGGCATGGCGTGGTTGAATTGGCACTTCGCGAGGATCAACTGCGCGGAGAAGAAGATCTATCTGAGACATGTGTACACCGACGTTAACTTCCAAGGTATTAATTTTGCACCCCATATGCTCTTATCTTCAGTTTCGGCTGTAAAGTCCCATATGAAAGGGGATGAGGTCTTCATGATCTGGTTTGAGTTGAAGGAGGTAGCATTGGAGGTAAAAGATGTTCGGGTAGTGCGGGATTTCCCCTAGGTGTTTCCAGAGAAAATACCAGGGTTACCCCCTCATAGAGAAGTCGATTTCAGGATTAATCTAGTACTGGGTGCCAAGCCTGTATCCAAGGCCCCTTACCGAATGGCCCCGAAGGAACTCGCGGAGTTTAGAGTTAAATTGCAAGAATTGGTGGAGTCAGGGTTCGTTCGCCCCAATTCGTCACCCTGGGGAGCCCCTGTATTATTTGTGAAGAAGAAGGATGGAACCCTGCGCTTGTGTATAGACTATCGGGAACTCAACCGGCTGACGGTGCGGAACACTTATCCGCTGCCTCGGATCGACAAGTTGTTCGATCAACTAGTGGGAGCGCATTGGTTTTCTAAGCTGGACTTGCGCTCGGGATACTATTAGTTGAGGATAGAGGAGGAGGACATCCAGAAGACGGCCTTCAGTTCAAGATATGGGTTGTATGAGTTCACGGTAATGCCGTTTGGGCTCACAAATGCCCCTTCGGCTTTCATGAGCCTGATGAACAAGGTATTCGAACCCTATTTGGACGTCTTCGTCATCGTCTTCATCGACGATATACTGGTCTACTCAAATACGGAGGAGGAGCATACCGAGCACCTGGCCTTGGTTCTGAAGAAATTAAAAGAGCACGCTTTGTTCACCAAGTTCAGCAAATGCGAATTTTGGCTCAAAGAGGTTGCCTTCTTATGCCACATAATCAGTGGAGCTAGACTAGCAGTGGACCCGGCCAAGGTGCGTGCCGTGAAGGAATGGTCGCCCTTGAAATCGGCGTCCGATGTATGGAGTTTTCTTGGACTTGCTAGGCACTACCGCAAGTTTGTAAAAGGATTCTCCAAGATTTCCCTTCCTCTTACCTCCTTGACGAAGAAGGGTGTGCCATTTGAGTGGACACCTCAATGTGAAGCGGCATTTCAAGAGTTGAAGGATAGACTTACTTCCGCCCCCATCCTTGCACTTCCATCTGGGAAGGAAAGATTTCAAGTTTACACGGACGCGTCATATCAAGGGATTGGAGCGGTATTGATGTAGCACGGGCATGTGATTGTTTATGCTTCAAGGAAACTGAAGAAGCATCAAATCAATTACCTGGTTCACGATTTGGAGTTGGGAGCAGTGGTGCTCGCCTTGAAGGTTTGGAGGCACTATCTATACGGCGTCCACTGCGAGATCTTTTCAAATCATAAAAACTTGAAGTATGTTCATACACAGAAGGAGTTGAACTTGAGGCAACGACGGTGGTCAGAATTTCTATGCAACTATGAGTTTACCATGAACTACCACCCCGGAAAAGCGAACTCGGTGGCTGATGCGTTGAGTAGGAAATTGCCAGGCTCTAGCCCATAGTCTCGGTTGATGAGCATGGAGTTGGCTCGTATAATCGAAGAGATGGATATTACTTTGATATTCAAGGCTCCTTCGGCAGAGTATACAGAATTTTTGGAAAGCATGAGCATAATTTGTGATATTCGGGACCGGATTCGGGTGGGGCAAGGAATGGATGTGGCTTTGGCCCCGGCAATTAAATCAATTGAAGAAGGAACTACCGACGAGTATACACTCAAAGACGGCCTCGTTTACTTTCGCAGCCGGCTCTACATTCCCAAGGGCGGTAAAATCTGGGAGGATATCATGAGAGAGGCACATAGCTCTCAATATTCAGCGCACCCGGGTATTGCTAAGATGTACGCTAGTTTGCGTAAGACCATGTGTTGGCCGGGAATGAAGAAGGATGTACGGTATTATGTTACTCATTGTGAAGCCTGTCAAAGAGTGAAGGCTAAATGCAGGAGTACCGGTGGTTTGTTGCAGTCGTTGCCCATCCCTGAATGGAGTTCGAGGATATCTCCATGGACTTTATCCATGGGCTACCTCGCTCACTCTCCGGGAATGATTCGGTGTGGGTTATTGTTGATCGGCTGACAAAAGTAGCCCGGTTCATTCCCATGAAGAAAGAGGCTCACGTGGATGTCTTGGTACGCCTCTTCGTGGAGCAGTTTGTACGATATCATGGCGTGCCTAAGACGATCATTTCTGACTGTGATGGTCGCTTTACTTAGTGGAAGGCGATACAGGCATAATTGGGCTTACGCCTTACCTTCAACACCGCATTTCATCCTCAGACGGACGAGCAGTCTGAAAGGACCATCAGGACATTGGAGGATCTCCTGAGATTATGTGTGTTGGATAGGGGTGAGCCGTGGGAAAGACTCATACCACTGGTGGAATTCTCCTACAACAACAGTCATCAGGCGAGCATCGGTATGGCACCTTATGAAGCACTTTGTGGTAGAAGGTGTAGAACCTCCTTGTCTTGGGTGCAAGATGAAGACCCGAAGACCTTGGGTATTGAATATATTGATGATACCGATGCAGTGGTTAGGCTGATACGAGATCGTATGTTGTAGGCTCAAAGTCGACAAGCGAAGTATTATAATGCAAAGCACCGAATGGTGGAGTTTCATGTGGGGGATAAGGTGTTTCTGAAGATCCGGCCGATGCATGGAGTGTTACGGGTTTATGGTGTGAAAACGCTCAGCCCAAGATATGTTGGACCTTATAATATTTGGAAAGGGTTGGCCCGTTGGCCTATCGGTTGGAGTTACCACCAGAACTAGAGAATCTACACGACGTGTTCCATGTGTCGGCGCTTCGAAAGGCCCTGTTGCGGCCCGATCAATATATTCCCACTATTGATGGTGCAGTGGCATCGGATAGGTCTGTGCGACTAGAGCCGGTGCGGATTGTTGACAATGAGACAAGAACATTGCGCTGCAAAAGTGTTCCCTTGGTGAAGGTACAATGGTCCAATCATGGGAAGGAGGAGTTTACCTGGGAGCCGGTGGACTTGATGCAAAAACGCTACCCGGGATTATTTCCTCCAGGTAATTTTGTTTAAAGGCATATTTATTTTATGTATGCTTGTCTCCCTCATAGCCCTAGCCTGATTTCGGGGACGAAATCTTTTATTTTGTTTATAGGATTTGTAACGTCCCGATTCACACTAGGCCCCCGTGCGAATTTTGAGTCAGGAGGGCAGGCTTGAGTTCAGGAAAGTGGAGGAAAAAGGGCGGCACTTGTGGACTGGAGAAGTTATTCCAGATCAGGTTACACGCCCTGGGTCATGGGCGTGACCCAGGGGCGTGACTGAAGGTACTCGAGTAGCTGCCGAGGTTACTCGAGTAGTTTTCAAAGTACTCGAGTAAAGTGGGTTACATGCCCTGGGTCACGGGCGTGACGTAGGGGCGTGACTAAAGATACTCGAGTAGGTGCTAAAAGTACTCGAGTAGTTGCCAAAGGTACTTGAGTAGGTGGTTGGTTCTCGAGTGAGAGGGTTACATGCCCTATGTCACGGGCGTGACCATGGGCGTGACCGGGGCGTGTTCTCCGTTCGACGATTTTAAGTGAGTTCGACGAATTCTCAATAGCTGAGTTCGATGATTTAGGTGTCACGCCCATGTCATGGGCGTGACTTTACTGATACGGGCGTGTACGTCCAATCCGCCATTATATATCGAACCGACAACGTAATTGCCTGTAACTCTTCGCCCGAGCGGGACACGGGTAAGGACACGGGCGTGTCCCTACCCGTGTCACATTATATATATAAGGAACAGTGGAAAAACCTAGCCATTTCACTCTTCTTCCCAGCCGTATTTTTCTGAGAGAAGTCCCGTGGAGATGGAGAGTTTGCTGGAGGAAGATCTAGGGAAGGAGATACGCCATCGCCGTAAAGGAGAGGATGCCGCCGCGAAGAATCACAAGGTCTATGGCCGGAAATGGAACCGCTGGAAATGAAGTGAGTTTCCTACCCTCTCCCTTGGTGCTAGATCTATAGTTATTTTCCTAGGCGAGACATCGACTTAAGAGAGTCTTGATGGAGAGGAGGAGTTTTCTAGGAAAGGCCATGCTAGGACTTGTGTCCTTGGTTTTAGATCTCTTCAACCACTCCCTTCTTCTATGTGATGATAGGGGATGGTTTCGTGAAGGGTATTGGCCTCTTGAGGTTGAATAAGGGAGGAGGTTTTCTGGAATGATTTGGCAAGATCGCCTTGAGGAGTAAGATGAACCGATGCCGTTCATTCCGCCTTAAGATGCGTGCAGAAATTGTGATATGGCCAAATCTGGGCTTTCAGCTAAACCAGAAAGTTGAAGCCCTTGAAAATACCTTTCCAATGAATGGTGCACGACTTCAGGCGAAGTCTGTAGCCACGGGAAATCCTGGGCGAAAATGACATCCGATAAATCCTGCATGCAGAATTTGTGTTCTATGCGCAGCGGACTTTGAAGCCAAATTCAAATAGGATACATTCAAATCTGGGTTGTGGGCTGAATATGAAAGTTGTAACCCATGCAAAGACCTTTCCATCGCGGGTTACACGTCTTCACCGGATTCTTGTAGCCTCAGGAATCTCCGGTTGAAGTTGCTGTCCAGATTCAATCTACACTTAAAATTCTGGGTTTTATATAATATGGATTTGGGTTCGGTGAAATCGATGTTGCAAATTAGCTTGAGGTTTTGATAAAATATTTCATAATTAACCACCGTAATGCTATGAATGATGAATCTTGTTAATTAGATTTCACATAACTAATTATGAAGCAAACTTTATTGAATGAATTGACTAGATACAAATTATGAATTAATAGTGCAAGTTTTCTTGAGGCTTAGATGGACTCTTTTATGATTAAACAATTTAGTTGTTTAATTGATGTAGTGTGATTATCAGATTCCATATAATCAAATTATGAAGCAAGCCTACTTAATCGAATTGACTTGATAGAATTTGGTAGGTTGTTATAGATGCATATCTTGTTATATCGTGTTGGAAGCAGATTTCTTACAACCGAATTGTGATGCAAGATTACTTGAACGGAATGACTTGATAGAAATTGGTATATTATTATATGCACATCATATATGTATTATGTTGGGATCATTGGGATGTCATATGGGATGATAAATTATGGCCAGGTGTATGTTCGATTGATGAATGAAATTTAGTAGTCCAATACTTAGAGCGTCGGCTCCCTACGGGTAGTATTGGGAAGGGATGTAAGTGCGGTGTTGACCGTCGCAAGCTTGGATAGCTTGAGATGAGACAAACAGACGGTTGGGCTTGGTCCTCGGTGTTCACATCCCGGGGCTCCTTCCGTGCCAGGTAGATGGTTAGGCTTGGTCCTCGTGCCTTTTTCCTGAGGCTCCTTCCATGCCACGATGATGTGGAATTTGCATGTGGTGTGAGTCGACACATGGTGTAGTATTCCTGGGTTAAGGATAGTGTGGTAGGTCTACGGGCTCGCCAGTCGTCACACCGACGGGAGTCGACAGTTAGACTCTGGGCGGTTGGGCTTGGTCCTCGGTGTTCACGTCCCGGGGCTCCTTCCGTGCCAGGTGAACGGTTGGACTTGGTCCTCGTGCTCACTCTGAGGCTCCTTCCGGGTCACACAAGGTCATTTCGGGGCTTGGTCCTCGGTGCACATCTACCCGAGGCTCCAGCTGGGCCATAGTACGCATGGGCTCTGCTATTGTGTTCTTAGCGTTGAGGCGTACGGAGGCCTAGGTTAAGTAGTGTGGATACCCACCTAGTAGTAGAGATGCCCGCTCTACTATCACCGCCTGGCCACGGCGGCTGATGCCTGAGAGGTTAGCTACCTACTCGAAAAGTGGGAACTAATGGTCTATGTCGATATAGCGGTTGCATGGGTGTGCATGGGTGAGTCATTGCATATCATACATACCATTTCATATTATTGCACAACAAGAATCTCATCGTATAAGTTTGTATAGGCGCCCTTATACGATGAGTTACTTTATGCAATTCGACCCTTAACTTATAAGCTTGTATGGGCATCCTTATAAGTTAAGTTACTTTCCTACTGTAGATTTCTTACACTTGCAGTTATACTAGCTTTTGTAGAATTGTTAGTTTATACATTGATTGCTCTTGTAGAACTGCTAGTTTATACATTGATACTCATGTACCTTGCCACCTGCTTGTACCTTTTATACTTATTATATATTGTACTCCTGTTCCTTTTCCCCGCCTTGTGCCGAGGAGTCGCCGGGGGAGCGGATATGAAACCACTTAGTCGTTTCGACTAATGGTTGTTACGTCTTCCTTTTTAGGAGTCCATCCCGTAGGTAGAGCAGCAGTAGGTGTTGCAGCAGGACAGCCAGGCCAGGACGACAGGGCCTGAGGGGACGGTACCGTCGCTACTGTCGGTTACTGATGTTAGTATTTTGATACTCTGATGTAGCCTATTTAGGCAATGTTTAGCTGTACTCTGATATATTGTAGAATCATGTTTTAGCTTCTCTTTTGTTGATGTATTTGGACTATTTGCTTAGTGTGGATTTGAATTCTCTTGCTTATTATATTTGGTTGGGTTGGCATGTATTATTGATATTGGTTATAGCCGACAGAATAGGCGTCTTGTGGCAGAGGTTAGCTCGTGCGCTAATGCTACCGCAAGGCGGCTGTTCTAGGCATAATGAAAGAAATTGTACCTAATCACCTAGAGGGGGGGGGGGGTGAATAGGTGACTAAATCTTTTTAAACTTTTAGGCAGATTATATCACAGATTTATAACTACTTCTTCACAGCAATCAATCAGCAATCACAGAATAAAGCATCCACACAGTGAACACACAGATTTATAGTGGTTCCTCAAGGTTTGGGTACATCCACTTTCCCCCTTGGTCTATCTAGTAGTGTACTAGATTCGGCCAAACTCCTCCACTACACCTCAGATCCACAGATCTTACACTCAGAACCCCAAATGGTTCCTACAGCTTAGGCCCAAGGCCCTACAACTCAGTCTTCACAAAGACCTACACTCAGCCTTCAACAAGGCCTACACTCAGCCACAACAGGCCTACACTCAGAGAAATAGATCTCCTACACTCAGGCACACAGGCCCTACCACTCAGCCTTTATAATTACAGGCTTACAACTCAAATCCCTAAGGATCATACAAGAAATTAAGAATACAATGTATATACCTACAACTTTGAATAAGAGAGAAGAGTTGACAGGTTCTTGATGAGTTCTTGGAATAACTCTGCTGAGATCAACCTCACTTGGCTTTCTTCAAAGCTTCTTGAATGTAGAACACAATAGGTTTGATACTCTCTGCAACTGATCTTCAATTACTGCAACTTAAGTTTCAGATCTTAATCTGAAACCTTCTTCACAGCCTGGTTCCAACGGCTGACTTCTTGGAAGGAGCTCTCTCTATCCAACTACTTAGATCTTCACTTGAATTGATTCTTCAATGAATAGCTAGATCTTCTTCTTTGATTGTTGATCAATCTCTTGTTGTTAATCATCTTCTTCTGTTGACAGAATAAGCCTTTATATAGGCCTTCTTCATGGTAACCGGCTGACCCGGTTCCTAACAGTTTCTGACAACTCTGACAGTTGCAGTAGACCGGCTGGAATGGTAGCTGTCATGTCATCCGGTCACTTCTTGAAATATCGATAACTGTCTGAAAGTGTCGAGACAGTCTGTCTTTAAGTGTCGACACTTGTATACTAAGTGTCGACACAAGTAGACTAAGTGTCGACACTAGCCTTCATGGTGTCGACACAACTCCTTGTGTTGTAGAATTTGCTTCTCGACACAGCTTCTTCAACATGTGTCGACACTAATATTGTGTGTCGACACAACTCCTTATTCTTTAGAACTTTGTTGAATTCTGCCAAGTGTCGACACAACTCCTTTGTGTCGACACATCTTCTTGTGTTGAACTTGTTCAGTGTCGACACATCTTCTTGGTGTCGACGCATGCCTTCTGTGTTGATACTTTCTGAGTGTCGATATAGCTCCTTGTGTCGACACATTCTTCTTTTGTTGAGACTTTGGCTGAGTGTCGACACATCTCCTTTGTGTCGACACTTATACTTATAATTTGTTGAACTTTGCTAAGTGTCGACACAGCGTCCCAGTGTCGACACTTTCTTCATGTATTGAGTCTTCTGCTGTGTGTCGACACATTCTTCTTTATATCGACACTTATACTTAGACTCTGTTGAAATTTGCTGAGTGTCGACACAGCCTCCAAGTGTCGACACTTTCTGATGTTGACGAAGTTCCTCTGGGTGTCGACACTGCTTCTAAGTGTCGACACTGCTTTACTGGACATTTCTTCATTGAGTGTCGACACAGCCTTCATGTGTCGACACTTTCCTTCTAGTGTCGACTTTGCATCCCTGGTGTCGACACAATGACTCCAAGTGACGACACTGCTTGTCTGGCTATCGACACAAGTCTTCTTAAGTGTCGACACTTTCCTTCTAGGTGTCGACACATGGACTTAGAAACTTTTCAGCTTTCCCTGCAAATACTTAACCTGCACAACTAAACTCAAAACACATCAAATACATTTTGATGTATATCATTGAGTATGGTGAGGCTTCTTCAAATCAGGTACATTTATTCCAATGTACCCAACAATCTCCCCCTATTTGGAGAAGTCATAACCCTTAGTCAATGATATACACCATGCATAACAAAATTACAGTATGATCTAAAACAGGATTATATAACAGGGAAAGGTCATAAACATGTATTAAACAAACATGTATACACAATATCTCAGAACAATAATGTAATAGAATTAACACACAGCACATAGTTCTAAGAACTTCAATATTCTCATTATCCAAAAGTTTACATAAAGTTTTAATACAAGTGATTACACATAGTAAACTTAAGATAATTCTATTCTATTTATTCTCAGCCTCCTTGATAACTATGCCCTTTCCAGATTGTATCTTGGCTTGAACTGGGGCTTCAGCATCTTCAGCAGCAGCAGGCTTCTTGCCTTTAAGATCCTTCTTCTTTAACTCTTCAGCCTTGATCTTCTGTCTTTCAAAGTAATGATAAGGCTTGGGAAAGTACTTGCTAGGCTCCTGGGCAGTAGGAGGTAGCTTTCCCATCTTTGCCTTTCTTCTATATTCCACAATGGCTTCTTGCCTGTTCTCAGGCTTCCTCCACTCTAGTTCAGAATACCACTTGCCTCTATCTTGAATATTGTCCTTGGCAGCCTTCTATGCAGTTAGAATGATATTCCTGGAAGTGAGGCTCCACTGTTCAAAATCAGGCCTTTGTTCAGCTTTCTCTCTGAACCTTTTCTTAGACAATAGAGTCTCTTGTTCTTTGAGCAGCAAGGCTTCTTGTTCTTTCAGTATAGCCTCTGGCACTGGCTGAACCACTTTCTCTATGATGACCTTCTCAATTCCCTCAGGAGGGCTATACATTGATTGTAGATCTGCATGTATCATATCAAAGTCTGGTGGAGGGTAAATTACTTGAGCCACTTCAGCTTGCTCCCCTCCAAGATATGCAGGATGAATCCCAGACTCTGCTACATTGTCATCATCACACAATGAAGGATATCCAAGCGTGGCTCTGATGGAATTGGAAATCCATTTTGCATGATCAGAGCTGGCTTTGACTAACACCCTCTCCCCCTTTATGACTTCTCTAACAATATGATCCCTCAGATCATCTTTCTGAAATCTTATTTGGGCATCCAAATAGTTTACTCCATCCTTAAAGAAAGGTTTCAACCTTTGGAGCTTGTCAGTTATAGCCTTTTGAGAGTCTAGTATAGCAGTCTTAACATCAGTTATGCCCTCTTGTAATGCTTTATCAAATTCTGCCTTAACTGTAACATTAGCTGTAGTCTGACCAGTAGCTATATTCTTCATTTTTGTGACTATTGCATTATGTTAAGCAGTTAAATTATCATTCATCCTCAGTTGGTTCTCCAGAACATAACCTTGCTTCACTGCAATATCATCCACTTGAGCTTTGATCTTCCCTTGATGTGTAGCCAAGTAGACCACTGCATTCCCTCCCTTGTGGAAGCAGTCAATCATCTCTTTCTTATTCAGATTCATCTCAAATCTGATGGACTTAATATCCTGGGCCAGATCAAACTGTATAGATTTTTACCCTTCATCTACATACTTTTCCAGAGCATGCCTTTGCTCATCAAGCTTTATCTATAATGCAACCATCAGAGAACTGAAATCTGTTGATGGTGATGGCTGTTGTGCAGGCTGTGGTGCTATTGTTTGTAGAGCTTTCTTATAATTCTGGCTTCTTCTCTTGAAAACTTGAAATTTTCTCTTCTTAGCTCTTGCAGCCTCTTCATCTTCTGAAGCAGATGTGCTATCAATAGTCACTCTGTCCTTAGGACTTGGGGGTAACTCCTTCTCAGTCCTTTGTACCTGCTCAGCATCTTGTGGTACCTCAGCCTCTTTGCCTGCAGTTTCTTCTATATTCTTCACTTGCTCCCCCTCAACATGAGCATTCTCCCCCTCAGCAGCAGCACTTTCTTTTTCAAAGTCAGTTTGGAGTAGGTCAGGGAATAGCTCTTCTAGGGTGAATTCTTGTGGAGGATGGGGTGGAGAAACTCTAATCTCATCAACCACTTTATTAGATTCCACTTAATCTGCAACAGATGTGTCCTCCATGATAACATCTTGGGGTTGACTATGTGTTTGTGTTTGCTGATTAACATCAGACAAGCTGTCAGTCATATCTGTATTTTCAAGAAGGAAATCGAATTGGTTGATTTCAGTTATTACCTCAAGGATTGTGTGGGTAGCTTGTTCACTTTCTAGTGGAGTTGGTTCTTCCACCAGTAGAGGCTCCCCCTGGATGGAATCCAGGTTAATTGGGCTAGCCTGTGGTAGCTCCCCCTGCCTCTCTGCATCATCTTGTCTAGCTGGAGACTTTCCAGCATTTCCAACTGCTTCCTCATCAGGAGTAAAGACAACTTGCTCCTCAGAGCTGCTAGAGGATTCTTGAGCCACTAGAGCTGTTTTCTTCTTCTTCTTTTGTGGTGTTACCTTTTCAGGAGTTTGCATTTCCTTAGTCAAGACTCTATCCCATCTAGAGAAGATTCTCATGTCCATCTTCCTCATGTGATTGATCTTAGTTCCAGCAGCTTGACTCATGACCTCTGGTATACTACCAGCCAGGTATAGACTTAGTATTCTACCCAAATTGGGCTTCTTCATACTCTTTTTAATCTTATCAAACAAGACTGTAGACCAATCAGTACTCAGTTTGAATATAATCCTTGTCATTAGATTGAACATATGAGCTGAAATCCTGTCATGTCCTCCAGGTTTGCTCAGTATAACCTTGCCAACAATTTCAGACAAAAATTTGCCTTGGCTGTTCATTCCCTTTCTGTTGAATACTGATCCAATTTTCATCTTGGAATCCAGTCCACACCATGTCAATGCTTCTCTATTCTTAGAAGCAGAAACTTCATCTTCTTCCTTAGTCCTAGGTAGTTGTAGTACCTTTCTCAGACTCTTAGGTGAGACCTTCACCTTAGCCCCATGAACCCTTGACTTAATCTTTAGTCCTGATTCATCTAGGGTTGCGCCATTCAGAAATTCCAGGACCTCCTTTTTCCAGATCTTGATGGGTTCTGAAACAAGGAATTCTAATCCAGATTCTGCAACTAGGGTTACCACACCTTTGATCGCGGGTTCCGCCTCATCAAATGCGTGCTGCACCAGTTCATATCCTTCATTCACGTTCTCTTCGAGCTTGGGCGCCATTAGGGTTTGAAGAAATTTGAATTGAGAGAAGCGAGGTGTCGACACACAAGTTTGTTCTCGAAACTTTGGTGAGCGTGTCGACAGACAATGGTGAAATCCTATTTATACCTTTCTAGGATTGAAGATGAAAGGGCGCATCAAAATACTCAAATTGTGTCGACACTGTTGAAAAGTGTCGACACAGACTTATAATGTCTCGACACCTATTTGTCGACACAAGTATAGTCAACAGAATATATGTGTCGACACTTGTTTATGTGTCGACACCACTCAGCTCGACACTTAGTCGAGACTTTACTTCACTAATTCTGCATAAAGTCTAAGTGTCGACACCACCTTGGATGTGTCGACACCTATCCTGTATGTGTCGACACTAATTTTTTGAAGTGTCGATGTTAGAAAGTAGCAAAAAGAGGCGAAAAGTAGAGAACAAACGAATAAACTTTTGAATAATTGAAATTTTATTATCCAAAAAAGATATCATTTACAAAGGTATGACCTCCCTTATATAGAATGGAGGGGAAGAGAAAGAGAGTATACAAACAATGTGGGACTAAATATTTACAATACTGAGCGGCTAGAATAATGGAGACCGCATAGGCCGCGCGGTTAAATAGACAGGATAACCGCTCGGTAACTTCAGCAGGATGAAACAGGCCGCAGAGGTAGACCGATAGACCGCCCGGTCTGCAAACCGCTGGATCAGACCGATAAGCCGCTCGGTCAACAAACCGCTGGATCAGACCGCTAAGCCGCCCGGTCTAATACTTCAACACTCCCCCTCAAGCTGGAGCATAGATATCAATCATGCCCAGCTTGTCACAGATGCGGAAGAAGGAAGTAGAAACCGGCTTGGTGAAGATATCTGCCAACTCCTTGTCAGAGGTGACAAAAGGAGTACAAATCTGTTTCTTCAAAATCTCTTCTCGAATGAAGTGACAGTCAACCACTATATGCTTCGTTCTCTCATGGAAGACCGGATTTCTGGATATGTGTATAGCGGCTTTGTTGTCACAGAACATAGGGAGAGGACAGTCATATACCTCGCCCAGGTCAAGCATGAGAGCGCGCAACCACTTTAACTCACACGTGGTTGACGCCATACTCCGGTATTCTGCTTCGGCACTGGATCTGGAAACAACAGACTGTTTCTTGCTCTTCCAACTCACGAGATTACCTCCAACAAAGGTACAAAAACCTGACGTGGATTTACGATCGCCTTTGTCATCCGCATAACTTGAATCTGAGTAGGCCTCAACCCTCAGATGGCCATTCTTCTGAAAGAGTAACCCTCT
Organism: Platanthera guangdongensis; assembly: GCA_039583875.1. Taxonomy (NCBI): domain Eukaryota; kingdom Viridiplantae; phylum Streptophyta; class Magnoliopsida; order Asparagales; family Orchidaceae; genus Platanthera; species Platanthera guangdongensis. The sequence goes on from CM077154.1 coordinate 15,844,931, forward strand.
GCCCGGTGCTGCTTTGATATACTCTAAAATCTTCAGGGCGGACTGAAGATGACACTCCCTTGGAGCTTGCATAAACTGACTGACCTTGCCTACAGCGTAGGCGATGTCGGGTCTAGTCACCGTGAGATAGATGAGTTTGCCTACCAAACGTCTGTACCGTGTGACATCAGATAGAAGAGGCGAATCATCAGTCCACGTTTTGTCTTCTCCAACAGCCATGGGAAAACGAGCTGGTTTGGCACCTGTCAAGCCTGCTTCTCGAAGAAGATCAAGGGCATACTTCCGTTGAGAGAGAACCAAGGAGTCAAGTTTCTAAGAGATTTCTATCCCCAAAAAGTATTTTGGGGAGCCCATATCCTTCGTGACCAAATGCTGACGGAGGTGCTTCTTCGTCAAGTCCACCCCATCTCGGTCATCGCCAGTAAGGAGAATATCATCCACATATACGGCCAAAACCACCAGTCCCGAGGCCGTTTTGCGAATGAATAAGGAGTGATCGGTCGAACTCCTTTGAAAGCCAATGGTAGCCACAATACCACTGAATTTTTCAAACCATGCCCGAGGGCTCTGCTTTAGGCCATAAATGACCTTCTTCAAATGACAGACACGTGTCTCCCCCTGAGCAACATACCCAGGAGGTTGCTCCATATAAACGTCCTCCTGAAGATCGCCATAGAGAAAGGCATTCTTCACATCAAGCTGGGAAATAGCCCAAGCCCGGTTAACAGCCACAGAAAAGAGAACCCGGATGGTGCTGAGGCGAGCAACCGGAGAGAAGGTATCAAAGTAATCAACGCCATAAGTCTGAGTAAAGCCCTTGGCCACCAGCCGGGCTTTGTAGCGATCCACAGTGCCGTCGGGGCGAAACTTCACAACGAATACCCAGCGACAGCCAACCACATCAGTGCCCACGGGAGGAGGAACCAGGGTCCAGGTACCCCGTTCAGTAAGAGTAGCCATCTCCTCATCCATGGCAGACTTCCAATGAGGGAGAGCGAGAGCCTCCTGGTAGGTACGGGGAGTAGAAGTAGCAGAGATAGCCAAGGCAAAACACCTGCGAGAAGGAGAAAGCTGATCATAAGAAACAACAGCCGTGAGCGGGTGTTGAGTACACGCCCGCACCCCTTTGCGAAGGGCAATGGGAACATCCAGGTCAACGGGAGCGTCGACGACGGGAGCGTCAGCGACCGGAGCGTCCGTGGCGGAGAAGGCTGGCCCGGGACTAGAGAGAGACGGCAGCGGAGAGGAGGGTGGAGGGGTGGGTGGGGAGACGGACTGGGAAGGAGTGGGTGGAGGAGGAGACGAAGGTGGGAAAACGTGGAGAGGTGTGGAAGGAACGGAGATATCAGAAGGAAGAGAAGGAAGAGAAGAGGAAGGAGAGAAATAGGAAGCATTTTCGAAAAAAGTCACATCTGCGGAGACAAACTGCTTGCGGAGAAGGGGGTCAAAGCAGCAATAGCCTTTTTGAGTGGTAGAGTACCCCAAAAAGACACACTTGGTGGAACGGGGGGAAAGCTTGTCGCGGGTAGCGGAGGGAGCGTGAACAAAGGCCGTACAGCCAAAGACACGGAGAGGAAGAGGAAAAGGTTCCTGGTGGGGGTAGAGAAGGGAGAAGGGAGTCTGGCCGTGGAGGACCGTGGAGGGAAGGCGATTAATGAGATAGCAAGCGAGGAGCACGGCGTAGCCCCAGTAGGAGCGAGGGACGTGCATCTGCGTCATGAGAGTACGCGCAACATCAAGCAGGTGATGGTTTTTACGCTCCGCCACCCCATTCTGTTGGGAGGTGTAAACACAAGATGTTTGATGAAGGAGGCCATGTTTGTGAAAGAACGTGGAGAACTCATGATTTAGATACTCCTTTGCATTATCAGAACGTAAGACTTTAATGGAAATAGCAAATTGAGTCTTAATCATAAAGTAAAAGGATTGCCAAACAGAAAATAGTTCAGAGCGATCTTTTAATAGATACACCCAGGTACATCGAGTAAAATCATCGATAAAAGTAACAAAATAGGAACTGCCCCGACCAACTGTAAGGGTAGGAGCAGGACCCCATACATCAGAATGAATAAGATCAAACATGCGAGAGGAGCCACGGCCTTGCTTCGGAGGGAAGGAGGAGCGATGATGTTTGCCAAGCTGACATGCATCACAGTTGAGCGGAGAACCGGTAGGAGGTAAGTGGGGCAGAAGCTGACGAATAAGCCGAGGAGGAGGATGTCCAAGACGAAGATGCCACTGAAGGAGATCGGTGGAGGAGGAGTAGGCAGAAAGAGCGGAAACATCGTCGAGGAAGTAGAGGCCGCCGCTCTCAGTCCCAGTAGCAATCGTCCGCTGGGTCCTCGGGTCCTGAAAAGAACAAGTAGTGGGAGTGAATAAAACGGAGCACTGAAGTTGCCGGCATAAAGTAGTAACTGATAACAAATTGCACGGGAACTTCGGGACATAGAGGGTATCCTCCAAGCAAAGCGATGGAGTGAGTTGAACCATGCCCGTCCCATGAACCGGGGACGGGGAACCATCCGCCACACGAACTGGGGGTAAGCGGTCATGGGTCTCAAGACAGGAGAAGCAATGAGGGTTGCCCGTCATATGATTGGTGGCACCGGAGTCAATCAGCCATTTACCTTGGGTAACGACGTGGGCACTACCTGACGTCGTGGCCACAGAGGCAGACGGCCTAGAAGAGGCGGAGGCCGAAGGAGCATCACCGGAAGGGCGAAGATGAGGATGTTTCTGCCAGCAGCGGTCAACAGTATGGCCAGTACGACCACAGTGAGAGCAGAGGAACCGGGAGGAACTCCGGCCGCCAGAGGAGCCACGGCCACTGGGGCCCCCCCCGCTGAGCTTGGTGAGCAAAGGAGTCCTGGGATGGGGGGGAGGCCAACAGAGGCCGCTGGAGGAGTGAAGTAACGGCGGCAATGCGAGCCGCGGTGGCATCCAAAGTAGGAGATTCCGCCTCACACAAGATCTGCTGGCGGATCATATCATAAGAGTCGGGAAGACGAAGAAGATAACAAACAACCAGGAGTTCCTGGAAGTGTTTGTGCTGGTCGGCCAAGTCCGCGGAGAAGGGGCGATTCTGGAGGATTTCAGCACCAAGAGCCTGAACCTGCTGATAGGCCGCAGCCGGTGACATGGAAGGGCGGGCGAAGAGGTCCGCATAGAGAGTATAAATGCGGGACGTCTGGCCCCCCTTCGAACAGAGAGCAGCGAGGTGAAGCCAGGCGGTCTTGACCGTCTCATCATGGCGAATGACGGGAAGGCACTCATCAGAAAGGCTGTTGGCCAGCCAGGTGCGAACAAGAGCATCACTCGCATCCCAGTCATCAAAATCAGGAGAGGTGCGAGGAGGAGGGTCATCGGTGAGGTGATGACGCTTGCGTTGAGAACGAAGGAGAAAGGTGAAAGAAACGCTCCAATCGGGATAGTTGGAGCCAACAAGCTTGGAAAGGGTGCCAAGGTTGCCCGAAGGAGGAGGAGGAGAAGGAGCTGCAGGAGTAGTGGTGAGACCGGAGGTAGTCATAGAACCCGGCAAGCAGAGGAAGCCGCGCGAACAGTAGCGGTTAGAAAACAGAAGAAGCCGCGCGAACAGTGGCGGCTAGAAAGAGGCAAAGGCACAGCGGGGAAGAGGTCGCACGGACTGAAAAAGGCCGAGCGAACAGAAGAGAGGAGAAGAGCAGGTGACCGCGACCAAGATGCGGGTAAGAAAGGTACAACCCGCACGGTCAGGTAGATCACAGCAGCTGCTAGAAGGCGGTCAAAGGCACAGCGGGGAAGAGGTCGCGCGGACTGAAAAGGCCGAGCGAACAGAAAAGAGGAGAAGAGCTGGTGACCGCGACCAAGATGTGGGTGAGAAAGGAACAACCCGCACGGTCAGGCAGATCATAGCAGCGAACCGCGAGTAGAGGGACAACACTCGCGGACAGGGACAAACCGCAACGACTAGGAAGTCGGAGCGGCAGGAAAGACCAAGGAGCGCGGCGACAAGGAAACAGGTCGCTGCGACAAAGAGCAGTAGGAGAAGAGAACCAAGAAGAAGCAAGCCGCGCGAACAGGGCAGCGGACAGAAACAAGCCGCACGGATAGAAACAAGCCGCGCGGACAGAAGAGAAGGCAAGTCGCGAATCAAGTCGCAGAACGTGGAAAACAAGCCGCGAGCAACAGAGAGCGCACAGAATCAGGAGGAAATGACCGTGTCCTCTGATACCATGTTAGAAAGTAGCGAAAAGAGGCGAAAAGTAGAGAACAAGCGAATAAACTTTTGAATAATTGAAATTTTATTATCCAAAAAAGATATCATTTACAAAGGTATGACCTCCCTTATATAGAATGGAGGGGAAGAGAAAGAGAGTATACAAACAATGTGGGACTAAACATTTACAATACTGAGCGGCTAGAATAATGGAGACCGCATAGGCCGCGCGGCTAGATAGACAGGATAACCGTTCGGCAACTTTAGCAGGATGAAACAGGCCGCAGAGGTAGACCGATAGACCGCCCGGTCTGCAAACCGCTGGATCAGACCGCTAAGCCGCTCGGTCAACAAACCGCTGGATCAGACCGCTAAGCCGCCCGGTCTAATACTTCAACAGTCGACACCAACTTCCTAGATGTGTCGACACCTTTTCTCTGAAGTGTCGACACCAATTCTCTGTCTCGACACAGACAACTCTGTGTGTCGACACTATTTTACTTAGCCATTTCTGTTAACTTATTCTAAGTTTATCATACCTAATTCAATTTTAAACCTATTAAATTTGGTTTCTTCTAAAGGCTTAGTATACATGTCAGCTAGTTGATTATCTGTATTAACATACTCTAGTGAAATATCTTCTTTTTCAACATGTTCCCTTAGAAAATGATATTTTATCTCTATGTGCTTAGTCCTACTATGGGAAACAGGATTGTTTGCAATAGATAAAACACTAGTAGAATCACAAAATAGTGGTGTTCTACTTACTTGAATACCATAGTCTTCTAGCTGATGTTGTATCCATAGAAGTTGAGCACAGCAACTTCCTGCAGCCACATACTCTTATTCTGCTGTGGAGATAGCCACACTTGTTTGTTTCTTGCTACTCCATGATATCAGTCTTCCACCTAGGAATTGACAGGTACCAGTTGTACTCTTCCTATCTTCCTTGCAGCCTGCAAAATCTACATCTGAATAACCTATCAGTTCAAAGTCTCTATTCATAGGGTACCAAAGGCTTAGATAAGGAGTGCCCTTTAGATATCTCAGAATTCTTTTGACTGCTGTCAAATGAGATTCTTTAGGGCAAGCTTGGTACCTAGCACAGACACATGTAGCATACATGATATCTGGTCTACTTGCAGTCAAATACAATAGGGATCCAACTATCCCTCTATACAAAGTCTCATCTAAAGGTTTCCCTGCATCATCTTTGCTAAGAGACATACTTGGCCCCATAAGAGTTTTCATGGTACTGGATGATTCCATACCATACTTCCTTATCAGTTCTAGAGTGAACTTAGACTATATATGGATAAACCATTCTCAGTCTGTCTAACTTGGAGTCCCAAGAAGAACTTAAGTTCCTCCATACTGCTCATCTCAAATTGTCCTTGCATAAGTTTTGCAAACGTTTTGCAAAGACTACTTTCAGTAGACCCAAATATGATGTCATCTACAAATATTTGGACTAGAATGATCTTGCCTCTGGATTCCCTAAGGAATAGAGTCTTGTCTATTTTCCCCCTTGTGAATTTATTCTTAATGAGAAAACTAGACAGGGTTTCATACCAAGCCCTAGGGGCTTGTTTTAACCCATATAAAGCCTTCCTAAGTCTATAGACATAATTAGGTTGAGTTGAATCAACAAAACCTGATGGCTGTTCCACATAGACCTCTTCTTTCAGATTTCCATTCAGAAATTCTGACTTAACATCCATTTGGTATACTTTAAATCCTTGATAGGTTGCATAGGCCAGGAACATCTTATGGCTTCCAGTCTGGATACTGGAGCAAAGGTTTGATCAAAGTCAATACCTTTTTCCTGCCTATATCCCTTAGCAACCAGTCTTACTTTGTTCTTTATAATCACTCCATGTTCATCCATCCTTCTCCTGAAGATCCACTTAGTTCCAATTATGTTGTGGTCTTTTGGTTTAGGAACAAGCTCCCAGACTTTGCATCTCTTGAACTGATTCAGCTCCTCTTGCATTGCCTCAATCCAATGAGGTTCTAGGATGGCTTCTTCAAATTTCTTTGGCTCTACTTAGGATAGAAAACTGGAGTAGAGTACTGCACTCAGATTTCTGCTCCTTATTTGTACCCCTTGTCTTAGATCACCAATAATTTGATTGGCTGGATGATCTTTCAAATGTTTACTAGCTAGAGGCAGCCTGGCTTCAGGTTAAACTCCTTCATCTTCTTCAACTTGTTGCACTCCTTGGTCTTCTTCTGCATCAGGTGCATGTAGTACTCCCCCTAGACAACAGTCACTATCATCTACATGCTGACTTGCAGTAGATCCTTCTTCCATAGTGAGCTTGTCCATCTTCTTAGTCACACATGTGGAGCTGCAAATACTTCTAGACAACTCATTGTTAATAAGTCTAGCTTTATCAAATACTACATGTACTGACTCCTCTACAACTTGTGTAGTCAAGTTGTAGACCCTATAAGCCTTACTGTTGTTATTGTACCCAACAAAGATCCCCTCTTGGGATTTGGCAGCAAACATGGTTAAGTAAGACTTACCATTGTTAAGTATATAACATTTACACCCAAAGATCCTGAAATAGGATAGGTTTGGTTTTCTGCCTTTCACAATCTCATAGGGGGTCTTATTGTGGCTCTTAGTAATGGTAGCCCTATTAATTACATGGCATACAGTATTAACTGGCTCAGCCCAGAAATATTCTGGGAGAGATGTGTCACTTAATAGGGTTCTACCAGCCTCAATTAAGGTTCTATTTTTCCTTCCAGCAATGTCATTTTGCTGAGGTGTTCTTGGTGAAGAAAATTCCTGAAATATCCTAAACTCTTCACATAGCTTTGTCATACTATCAGATTGGAATTCAGTACCATGGTCACTTCTTATTTTGACCACTGTACTGTCTAACTCATTCTGAATTTGTTTGACAAAACTATAGAAGATACTAGGTGTTTCAGATTTCTGTCTAAGGAAGAACACCCAGGAAAACCTTGAGTAGTCATCAACAACCACAAATGTGTAGACCTTCCTACCTAGGCTGTGAACTGGCATAGGACCAAAGAGATCCATATGCAAGAGGTATAAACACCTCACAGCATCTTTGTTTTCAATGCTATTAAAGGTGGATCTAGTCTGCTTGCCCTTTTGACAAGCTGAGCATATTCCATCTTTAATACACTTAACTTGAGGACCATTCCTCACTAACTCTTTGCTATAGAGTTGGCCAATTGTCTTGTAGTTAAGATGGGCTAGCCTCTTGTGCCATTTTACACAATGAGAGACTTTCTCATCAGCTACAATACACACTAGAGAAGCATTGTTCTCACACATAATGTCTAGACAATAGACATTCCTTTTTCTGTAACCAGTCAAAATGATCTCGTGATCATTTGATCTCCTGATATGACAACCATCTTTGACAAATGAGATGTCATATCCTAAATCACTCAGTTGACTTATACTAATAAGGTTATGTTTCAAACCTTTAATATAAGCCACTTGAGTAATAGTTATAAGGTTGCTAGAAATGTTACTAAAATCTTTGATGATTCCTTTTTCAAAACCACCAAAGGTGACTTTAGGACCATCCTTGATTGGTGTGTAGTCCTTTAGCAATCCCCTAGTTCCAGTCATATGTCTGGAACATCCACTGTCCAAGTACCATATTGGGGCATGGCCACTTGGACTCACCTGCAAAACAGATTAGTTGACCTTAGAACCCAAAGAATTTTTGGGTCCTTGGTGCTGGTTAGTTTGCCTCATAACAAAGCTACCTGCAGATCTTCCAACAGGCAGTTTGCTACTCATCTTGGCACTAGAATTGTGTCAATAGTCTATGGCAAAGTGGCCTACCTTGCCACAGCACCAGCACTCAAATCTATTGTACCTTTGCTTAGGTACAACCCTAGCTATTCTATCTACAACAGGCTTGTTGAGTACTGGGGCTTTGCCCTTAGACTTGGACTGAACAGTCCTAGCAGGTTTAGTAAACCCCAATCCAGTTTTACCCTTGTGAGGTATAAACTCATCTATCAGAGGTAGAACTGATTTTGGTTTAGAGAACCTTGCTACTATATCTCTCTCCTTCTGAATACTAATCTCCAGATTTCTGATTTGATCATTCTTAAATGTTATAGTCCCCATCTGAATAACAGTTATGTTCTTTAGCCTGGCTATTTCATTAAATTTCTGATCAACTAACTTATCAAAATCAGTTGCAGCTTCTTTGAGACTAGCAATCTCCTTTGCCTGACTCTTGGCCAAGGATTTACTTTTCTTAAAAGCTTGCAACAGTACTCTATATTCATCAATCAACTGATGAATATCCCCTTCAGATTCAGATCCACTGGCATCACTTGATGCTGATGTAGCTGAATCTGACTCAGTAACAGAAATTGAACTAGAAGAACAATTTTGTACCTTACTTGGTCCAGGCTGATCCTGGATTTTGTCACCTTCTATTAAGTCCATCAGTCCTTTGCACTGATTGCCCTCTTGCTCATATATAGAGTTCATTATCTGGATGAACTCCTCTTCCTCTTCTTCAGCAAACAGTCATATGTATGCTTCAGCTTCTGACTCAGTTTCTGAAGAAGACATATCTGACAGGCTTTTGTCCTTCTTGGCAACAAAGGGCCTTTCCTTTTTGCCCTTGGTTTGAATATTCTTCTTATCTGTTGACTCCATCCTCTTCTCTGGACAGTCAGCAACAACATGTCCTTATTTGTTACAACAATAACAAACTATCCTTGATGATGAAGTTCTATTTGACTTGGGCCTTCTCCTGTCTTTCTTTGATGACTTCTTGTTCTGATAATAGTCATCTTTTCCCTGTGAAGTGGATGGCTTTGACCTCCACTGTTTCTTCTTTAGAAACTTCTGAAAGTGTCTTGTGAAAGCTGCAAAATCCTCATCACTCTCACTGCTTTCAGAATTTCTGCTTTCTGAATCATCTGACCCAGTCTCAGCCACTTTTGGAGGAGGAGATGAAGACTTACTTTTGTATTTCCTGGTGGCTTCTATCTTGAATGCCACTGTCCTTTCTTTATGCTCAATTCTGGTAGTCTTCTCCTCTTCTTTCCTTGCCATCAACTGCATCTTATAGGATAGCAGTTTTCCAAACAATGTTGGAGGAGGAATATTTGCTAACTTGGTCATTTCCCTTATGGCACAGATCTTGGTGTCTCAGTCCTTTGTTAGGGACCTCAAGAACTTATCATTCAGCTCATAATTGCTGAATTCTCTTCCATAGGACATCAACTCATTGACAATCCTATAGAATTTCTTGTAGCATTCTGTTATACTATCAGACCTGCCTTGCCTGAAGCTCTCATATTCTTGGTTTAACAAAGACTTTCTGTCCTGCCTAACTTCTTCTGAACCCTCCATGTACACTATCAGAGTATCCTACATCTCCTTTGATGTTTTATAGTGTATCAAGTTCTAAAATGTAGCATCATCTATGGCACTTACAATGATATTCTGAGCCCTCTTATCCATGGTGGCCAGAATAATCTCATCTTTTGTCATTTCAGAAAAATCCTTAGGTGTTCTCTGATTTGCATCCAGGACTGAAACCTTTATAGGCACATATGGCCCTTCTTTAACTGTGATATAGATTCTAGGGTCTGAAGCTTCCATAAACAGTCTAACCCTTTCTTTCCAGATGCCAAAAATCTCTTTTCTGCAAATGGGCAATTTCATGGATCTAAGTTCCTTATGATTCTCTGTTGAACCCATTTTCTTGATTTTCTTGATTCTGCACTTTACTTATACTGAATCTGCCAACAGGATCTACTCAGACAGTTATGTCCCTTTTTGAGTAACCTGCCTCTGATACCATTTGAAAGAAATTGTACCTAATCACCTAGAGGGGGGGGTGAATAGGTGACTAAATCTTTTTAAACTTTTAGGCAGATTATATCACAGATTTATAACTACTTCTTCACAGCAATCAATCAGCAATCACAGAATAAAGCATGCACACAGTGAACACACAGATTTATAGTGGTTCCCCAAGGTTTGGGTACATCCACTTTCCCCCTTCGCCTATCTAGTAGTGTACTAGATTCGGCCAAACTCCTCCACTATACCTCAGATCCACAGATCTTACACTCAGAACCCCAAATGGTTCCTACAGCTCAGGCCCAAGGCCCTACAAGTCAGTCTTCACAAAGACCTACACTCAGCCTTCAACAAGGCCTACACTCAGCCACAACAGGCCTACACTCGAGAAATAGATCTCCTACACTCAGGCACGCAGGCCCTACCACTCAGCCTTTATAATTACAGGCTTAGAACTCATATCCCTAAGGATCCTACAAGAAATTAAGAATACAATGTATATACCTACAACTCTGAATAAGAGAGAAGAGTTGACAGGTTCTTGATGAGTTCTTGGAATAACTCTGCTGAGATCAACCTCACTTGGCTTTCTTCAAATCTTCTTGAATGTAGAACACAGTAGGGTTGATACTCTCTGCAGCTGATCTTCAATCACTGCAACTTAAGTTTCAGATCTTAATCAGAAACCTTCTTCACAGCCTGGTTCCAACGGCTGACTTCTTGGAAGGAGCTCTCTCTCTCCAACTACTTAGATCTTCACTTGAATTGATTCTTCAATGAATAACTAGATCTTCTTCTTTGATTGTTGATCAATCTCTTGTTGTTAATCATCTTCTTCTGTTGACAGAATAAGCTTTTATATAGGCCTTCTTCATGGTAACCGGCTGACCCGGTTCCTAACCGTTTCTGACAACTCTTACAGTTGCAGTAGACCGGCTGGAATGGCAGCTGTCATGTCATCCGGTCACTTCTTGAAATATTTGTAACTGTCTGAAAGTGTCGAGACAGTCTGTCTTTAAGTGTCGACACTTGTAGACTAAGTGTCGACACAAGTAGACTAAGTGTCGACACTAGCCTTCATGGTGTCGACACAACTCCTTGTGTTGTAGAATTTGCTTCTCGACACAGCTTCTTCAACATGTGTCGACACTAATATTGTGTGTCGACACAACTCCTTGTTCTTTAGAACTTTGTTAAATTCTGCCAAGTGTCGACACAACTCCTTTGTGTCGACACATCTTCTTGTGTTGAACTTGTTCAGTGTCGACACATCTTCTTGGTGTCGACGCATGCCTTCTGTGTTGATACTTTCTGAGTGTCGACATAGCTCCTTGTGTCGACACATTCTTCTTTTGTTGAGACTTTGGCTGAGTGTCGACACATCTCCTTTGTGTCGACACTTATACTTAGAATTTGTTGAACTTTGCTGAGTGTCGACACAGCCTCCTAGTGTCGACACTTTCTTCATGTATTGAGTCTTCTGCTGTGTGTCGACATATTCTTCTTTATGTCGACACTTATACTTAGACTCTGTTGAAATTTGCTGAGTGTCGACACAGCCTCCAAGTGTCGACACTTTCTGATGTTGACGAAGTTCCTCTGGGTGTCGACACTGCTTCTAAGTGTCGACACTGCTTTACTGGACATTTCTTCATTGAGTGTCGACACAGCCTTCATGTGTCGACACTTTCCTTCTGGTGTCGACTCTGCATACCTGGTGTCGACACAATGACTCCAAGTGTCGACACTGCTTGTCTGCTTATCTACACAAGTCTTCTTAAGTGTCGACACTTTCCTTCTGGGTGTCGACACATGGACTTAGAAACTTTTCAGCTTTCCCTGCAAATACTTAACCTGCACAACTAAACTCAAAACACATCAAATACATTTTGATGTATATCATTGAGTAGGGTGATGCTTCTTCAAATCAGGTACATTTATTCCAATGTACCCAACACATAAGACCCCCCCCCCTTCGTGCCATGTTTGACACCTGTGGGGGGAGGGGGCCTTACAAGCTGGGCCTTTTCGGATCTTAAAGAAATTAGGAGAAAACGCATATCTTTTGGTGTTACCCACTGATTGGGGTATTTTCCCTATTTTTAATATTTCTGATTTAACGCCGTATGTTTCTCCACCACTGGATTTATCTAACTGTCTGTTTAGCTCCACTACATTTTCTAATGGGTTGGGGGTGTGCTTGTGTCTGGATCGCTCTCTCCATCGGTCTCTAATGGAGGTACATTGGTAGTTGATAAAGAAAATTTTCCTCCTTTATTGCTTAATGCTTTTCCCAGGTTTCCCAAGACAAACGTTTTGCCAAACAGGATGATCAAGGATGAAGTGCTTTCCTCTCCAGGTGGTGATGTTCGTTGCTACTTGATTTATTGACGTGATCGTCAGGCCTCCGATGGCTCTTGGCTTCTGGAATCGGAGGTGGTTCTTTTATATGATGCTCTTCTACGGCGGTACCTTCGGGATAACTTATCGGTGATGAGTACTTTTGAGTGGGGGAGGATTGATGGAGACGATGGCTCCCAACATGTGGAAGATGATGAAGGCTTGCTTGCGGAGGATCTTTCTCCATCTCCAACAAAAGACTTGCGTCGCCATGGTGATCGTGTGGAGCGTCGCTACAACCTCTGCCCACGGCGCAAGACCACCTAATATTATTTAGTTGAACAATTTTAGTATTATTTGAATTTATTATGTTATTTGTTTTGAGTATTTTATCATTTCATTTTGGGTTTGAAAACATTAGAGTTTATTTTAAATGTTGGGTTGCATGTATCCAAAGTATGTTGTAAGCCTATATATAGGAATATAATGTTTTCATTTGGAGGAAGATGAATGAATGAGAATTTGAGAAACCCTAATTCCTCCTCCTCCTCTTAAAGTTCGGCCAGCCCTAGTCTAGCCGCCACCTTCTCCTCCTCCTCCCTCCCTCTCTCTCTCGGCCAAGCCCTCCGCTCCACTCTAAACCGCCACCTTTCCTCTCTCCAAACCCCCTCTCTCACACTCTCGGCCAAGACCTCCCCACCCGAGCCCCCTCTTCCACATCCTAAGCCGGCCGGCCACCCAAATCCCAAAGCCGATCAACCCTATTCAAGGAGAATCCTAACCACCGCTCTCCCTTGGTGATTAGGCCAAGTGTTTGCTACAAGCTTTCGTGGATCTCGGCCAAGGCATGAAGCGACGAAGGAGGACAAGTTTCCTCTCCCTCCAGCGTAACTCTGGAGGAACCGCGAAAGGGCGATTCAAGTTAGATAATTAGAATCATCTATTCCGATTTGCGTAACGAAAATCTCTACCTTTGGGTGATTCCTTCCCTAGATAATTTTGTGGTGGAAATTTTTGGCGTTGAATTTAGAATCGTTGAATAATCGTGGTTTCTTCGATTTTTTTTGTGTTCATCTTAATTGAATTAATTTTCGAAATGGTTTGGAGAACCTCGTAATTTTTTGTTGGGAGAGATCTACCTTTTTCAAATCGTACTTTTGGTTGATCTCTTTTGGTACAACCTTCGCTCGCTTGGACCGGGTGGGTCCTTTTAGCCGAAAAGTATATTGGCTTATCGCCTCTATTCGATCCTAAATGGTTTGACTACACGTACGTTAGTATTAAAGTGATAATATTGCTAGGAGTGTGTGTGGTGAAGAAATTTGTGCAAGTGAAAAATTCGAATCGTAGAGAGACAAACGTGTTAATCCGTAGATCTCCCGGTGTCAATGCTTAGGCCTGCATCTTGCAAACACCAGACCTCCAGTTTGCAATCTGAACAAGTTTGCTATCTGGAAGACAAGAATTAGACTATATATGAATTCTATTGATGAAGATATTTTCAATTCTATTTTGATAGGACCACCAGTTTGAGAGGCTATATCTACTTCTACTTCCAGTACACATGTTGTTCCACCACCTGAGTGGACAGATGCTCAAAATAAGGCCAAGATAGCTGATGCCAAGGCCATGAATATTTTGGCTCAAACAATGTCTGATGATATCTTCTAGAAAGTAGCAGAGTGTACATCAGCCAAAGCTATTTGGGATTCTCTTAACCAGATGGTTACTGGTTTTGCAGATGAGAGAAAGGATAGGAGATCAAATCTTATCTCACAATATGAGAACTTTAAGAAATATGAGTCAGAGACTGTGAGTGACATGTACAATAGACTAAGCTCAATCATCAATGAGTTGAAGACTCTGGATAAGGATATCACCCTCACAGAAGTCAATGACAAAATCCTCATATGCTTCCCCAGGTCATGGGATTCCAAAATATGGCCAATCAAGGAGGCCAGAAGTTTAAATGAGATTTTCACTGAATCTCTTCTTGGAAATCTCAAGTCCTATGAACAACTAATAAAGACAAGAGAAGCTGCAGAGCAGAAGACTCCTTCAGTAGCAAGAAAGTAGCAAAACATAGCATTCAAGGCATCTGAAGAATCAGAAGCTCCAATAGCTAATGAAGAACTTATAAGTCTCTTAGCCAAGAGATTTTACAAGATGACAAAGAAGGATTTCAGGAGAAAGTCATCTAGGCAAGATGACAAGCCAAGGTATGACAAGACCCTAACTAGAGAGGTTATTTGCTTTGGTTGCAGGAAGCCAGGACACTTTATATCAGAGTGTCCAGAGAACCAAAAGAAGGAGAGAAGAAGAGAAAAGGAACCCAGGAAGCAGCACTACAGCATGCCCTCCTCCACCAAGCATAAAAGGAAGGAGAAAGTCTTTGTGGCTGAAACATGGAGTGAAACTGAAGATGAATCTTCATCTTCTAGCTCCAGTGAAGATAAAAAATAGGCTAAGTCAAAGGAGATTTGCTTGATGGCCATTGATGTATCAAGAAGCCTATCTGAAGCTGAGCAATCAGATAGTGAAGAGCCTCTATCTAAAGAGGATCGGGTATTGTCTTCCTTTGATTTCAATTCAGAAAATTTTAGAACTGAATTTAAATCTGTATGCATTGATTTAATTAATTCTGAAAAAGAGACTAAATAACTTAGAGAAAAATTGACTGAACAAGAAAACTTGCTTTCTAAAAATATCAAATTAAAAGATGAATTAACCCTAGCTAATGAATAGATCATCACATTAAAAACGGAATTAACTGATGCCAGGCAACTTGAAGAATCCCTAAATGGGAGAAGTATCAAGCTAATGGACATCAAAAGCACAGTGAATGCCATGCTTAATTGCAAGCTGGGCTTAGGTGCTTCATCAAGTCAACCCCCACTAATTTAGAAGAATATTTTAACAACTCCAATAAAATTTGTTTCAGAAAAGGGCAAAGAAAAGAAAGATAATAATAATGTCAAACAAACAGAATTAAAACAAAAGAGTAAGAAAAAGAGAAAGAATAAGAAAGATCTTAACCATAACAATGTTCAGCAGATTTCGTCGAACTCAGATCGATGAAATGTGTACAGTTCGTCGAACTCAAGTCGACAAACTCAGAACACAAACTTTTATTACAATTATTCTCTGAACTGCGATCGACGAAACTAGTATGGTTTGTGGACCCGAGATCGACGATATTGAGGTCCAGAGAATGAATACTTTCATTCTCTGAGTGGAGTTCGACGAACTCATCCCCATTCAGCGAACCTAGATCGACGAACTTACCAGAATTCGTCGACCCCAGTTCAGAATAACAGAAACTTTAATTCCTATAGATTATTTAATCATCAAAGACAATATGTTAATCCATTCAACTAGTGGATAATTCCACCTAGAAGATTTCAACCCTTAGGTTATAAAAATCAACCAGAATACTCATACATTTCCAGCTTTATTTATGTAAATAAACAAGAACCCAAGGTAACCTAGGTCAAGAATAGCAAATTTGTTTTATTGCAGGTGAAAGACTATCCCACCATAAAGCAACAGTGGTATCTGGATAGTGGCTGTTCAAAGCATATGATTGGAAACAAGGACAACTTAATCAATTATAAGTCAAATCTAGGACCCAAAGTAATATTTGGTGATTCCAATTGTGGCCAGACTGAAGGATATGAAAAGGTCAAAATTGGAGCAGTCACCTTCAGGAAGGTTGCTTATGTAAGTGGACTGAAGCACAACCTTATATCCCTAAGTTAGTTATCTGATGAAAGCTTTCAGGTATCATTTAACAAAACTTCCTGTATTATTACTTCTGTAGATAACCAAGTAGTATTAACTGGTACTAGAGTAGGAAATATCTATGTAGTAAATTTTAAGTCTGCTAAAACTAAAATATGCTTGTTTAACCAAACAAGTAATAATAATGATCTTTGGCATACGAGATTAGGACATGTAAACCTGAAAAACATTGCTAAACTCTCTAGGGACAACCTTGTTAGAGGATTGCCTTCTTGCCTCTGCAGGAAGGAAAGTCTTTGCAGTGCTTGTCAGTTAGGAAAGCAAACTAAAAATAGCTTTAAGTCAATTAATAAGAGTGATTCACCTAGGATTATGTATTTGCTATGTAAGACCCCCCTCCCGGATCCCAAAACTCGGCACGAAGGGGGTCTTATGCCCAGAACAGCCGCATTGCAGTAGCATTAGCGCATAGGCTAACCTGTACCACAAGACACATGTTCTGTCGGCTACAACCAATATCAATATATATATATGCCAACCCAACCAAATATAATAAGAGAAGTCAAATCCACACAAAGTATAGAAGTCCAAAGTACATCAAAATAGAGAAGCTAAAACATGCTTCTACAATATATCAGAGTACAACTAATAAACGCCCAAAAGGGGCTACATCGGAGTCGCTCAACACTCACATCAGTAACCGACGGTAGCGACGGCACCATCACTTCAGGCCCTGTCATCCTGGCCTGGCTGTCCTGCTGCAATGTCTGCGGCTGCTCTACCGGTGGGGTGACCTCCTAAAAAGGAAGACGTAGCAACCGTTAGTCGAACAGACTAAGTGGCTTCACATCCGCTCCCCCGGCGACTCCTCGGCACTGGGTGGAGAAAAGAGCAAGGGTACAAAGTATAGTAAATAGTATAAGTAGGTACAAGCATGTGCTAACAGTATAATAAGATTAATAACAATTTGTCTAGCATTTCTACAAGATTTATGGCAATCATCAAGAGCAAGTAAGTACAGCAGGAAAGTAACTTAACTTATAAGGATGCTCATACAAGCTTATAAGTTAAGGATCGGTTTACATAAAGTAACTCATCGTATAGGAGTGCTTATACAAACTTATATGATGAGGATCTTATTGTGCAATGTTATGAAATGGTATGTATACTATGCAATGACTCACCCATGATCACACACATGTAATTTCCATGTCGACACAGAATATAGTTCCCACTATTCGAGCAGGTAGCTAACCTCTCAGGCATCAACCGTCGTGGCCAGGCAGTGACAGTAGAGCGAGCATATCTACTACTAGGTAGGTATACACACTACTTCACCTAGGCCTCTGTACACCTCAACGCTAAGAACACAACAGCGAATCCCATGCGTACTATGGTCGGGCGGGGGTCTCGGGTAGATGTGCACCAGCCCTGAACTGGGCTTGTGTGACCCGGAAGGGGCCTCAGAAATAAGCACAAGGGCACGGCCCAACCGTTCACTTGGCACGGAAGGAGCCCCGGGATGTGAACACAGAGGACCAAGCCCAACTGCCCAAAGTCTAACTGTCAACTCCCGTCAGAGTGACGATCGGCGAGCCCATAGACCTGCCACATTATCCTCAACCAAGGATTACGACACCGCATGTCGACTCACACCGCATGCAATCCCACATCACCATGGCATGGAAGGAGCCTCAGATAAAGCACGAGGATCAAGCCCAACCATCCACTAGGCACGGAAGGACCCCCGAGAAATGAGCACTGAGGACCAAGCCTAACCGTCCAACTTTAACTCAACTTAACGCAATCTCAACTAGTGACGGTCAACACCGCACTTGCACCCTTCCACAATGCTACCCGTAGGGAGACGACACTCTAAGCATTGGACTACTAAATTCAATCCGTTAAACAGCTATTCACATGGCTATAGATTATCCTCCTACATGTCATTCCAAATGGTTTCAACACATTATAAACATGATGCCCATTTATATTAGTCTACCAATTTCTATCAAATCATTTTGTTTGAGTATGCTTGCTTCACAAATCAATTTCTTGAGATATAATTATTAAACTTCATCAATTATAGAACAAAGATGATTAACATAAAAGAGTTTAACCAAACCTCAAGTTAATTGCAACATTGAATCCACCGAATCCAAATTCATGTTATACCAAACCTAGAATTTAAATGCAGAATAAATCTGGATAGCAATTTCGACCGGAGATTCTTGAATCTATAGTAATCTGGTGAAGACGTTTGACCCCTCGATGGAAAGGTCTTTCCATGGGCTACAACTTTCATGTTCAGACCACAACCCAGATTCAATAGCATCATACTTGAAATTGGCTTTAAAATCCACTGTGTACAGAACACAATTTCTGCATGCAGGGTTTGCTGGATATCAAATTTGTTCAGACTTTCCTATGGCTACACACTTCATCTGAATTCGTGCAACCACTCCTTGGAAAGGTATTTTCAAGGACTTCAACTTTCATGTTTAGTCGAAAGCCCATATCTGGTCATATCACACCTGGAAATGGCCAGGAAGATCATTGCATGCAGAACACAGATTCTGCATGCATCTTAAGGCGGAGTGAACGGCATCGGTTCATCTTCCTCCTCAAGTTGGTCTTCCAAAATCACGCCAGAAATTCCTCCTCCCTTATTCACCCTCTTGAGGCCATGATTATTCACGAAACAATCCCCCACCTTCACATAGAAGGTTGGAGAGGTTGAAGACACAACTAGCCTTAGAGCACAAGCCATAGTATGACCTCTTCCTAAAGAAATCACCATCTCGCTAGTCAAGACTCTTTTGAGTCGACATCTCACCTAGATATCTACAGATCTAGCACCAAGGGAGAGGGGAGGAAACTCACCTCATTTCCGTAATTTCCACTATTTTCGGACATGGATCGTGTAACTCTTCTCGGCGGCATCTTCTCCTTCACGGTGGCGGCGGATCTTCTCCTCCAAGACTTGCTCCAGCAGTTTTCCCTCTCTACAGAAGTTTCTCTCAGGAAAAATTGCTGGAATGAGGAGTGAAAACTGATAGGGTTTTCACAACCCTTATATATGAAAAGTGACACGGGTAGGGACACGCACGTGTCCTTACCCGTGTCCTATTTTGGGCGAAGCATCAACGACAGTTTTAGGGTCGGTTCAACACTCGACATGGGTAGGGACACGCCCGTGTCCCGACCCGTGTCCAAATGACACAGCCGTGTTCCCGGACCTTGTCCTTCTCTGGATACAACTTAATGAACTCAACTTGACACACAAACACACGGGTAGGGACACGCCCGTGTCTCTACCCGTGTCATACATTTCATCGATCTCAACACACTTCGTCAATCTCGACACACTTCGTCGAGTTCAACTCGATACACACACGGGTAGGGACACGCCCGTGTCTCTACCTGTGTCACGTCAGACGGGTAGTGACACGCCCGTGTCACTACCCGTATCATTCTTTGGACATACTCAAGTCGTCGACTCGAGAGCTGGTGTCTCCCACATGGGTAGGGACACGCCTGTGTCTCTACCTGTATCCTATGCTTGACTGTTTTCTCCTCCTATTTACAAGTACAGCCCAGTTGCCAGCACTCCCCTGAGCCCAAGTCAGCTCTCCTGACTCAAAATGCTCACGAGGGGCCTAGTGTGAATCGTGACGTTACAAATCCTATAAACAAAATAAAAGATTTCATCCCCGAAATCAGGCTAAGGCTATGGGAGAAAAGCATGACAAAAGATAAAATATGCTTTTAAACAAAATTTACCTTGGGGAAATAATTCCGGATACCGTTTTTGCATCAAGTCCACCAGCTCCCATGTATACTCCTCCTTCCCATGATTAGGCCATAACACCTTTACCAAAGGAACACTTTTGCAGCGTAATATCCTTGTCTTGTTGTCTACGATCCGTACTGGCTCCAGTCACACAGACCTATCAGTCGCCACTACACAATCCGTAGTGGGGATATATTGATCGGGCCGCAACAACGCCTTTCGAAGCGACGACACATGGAACACGTCATGGAGATTCTCTAGCTCTGGCGGTAACTCCAACCGATAGGCCAACGGGCCAATCCTTTCCAATACAGTGTATGGCTCAACGTACCTTGGGCTGAGCTTTTTCACACCACGCACCCGTGACACTCCATGCATCGGCCGAATCTTCAAAAACACTTTATCACCCACTTGAAATTCAACCATCCGGTGCTTTGCATTGTAATACTTCGCCTGCCGACTTTGATCCTCCAACATGCGATCACATATTAGTCTAACCACCACATCGGTATCATCAATATACTCAATTCCCAAAGCCTTCGGGTCTTCATCTTGCACCCAAGACAAGGGGGTTCTACACCTTCTTCCGTAAAGAGCTTCATGGGGCGTCATGCCGATGCTAGCTTGATGACTGTTGTTGTAGGAGAATTCTACCAGTGGTAGGAGCCTTTCCCACGGCTCTCCTCTATCCAACACACATAATCTCAACAAATCTTCCAGTGTTCTGATGGTCCTCTCAGACTGCCCGTCCGTCTGAGGATGAAATGCGGTGCTAAAGGTAAGGCGTGGACCCAAATACGCCTTTCTTGGAGAGAGAAAGAGGAGACAGAAAGCTTGAGAGTACGGCTGCAAAACTTCTTAAAAAATAATTTTCTTAGAATTAGGGTTTGTCGGTTTAGACAAGACCTTTTATAGGATCAGAAAAGATTAGACATGATTAAGTCATTATGAGAGACACGTGTACCAATCACGTCAAAGTTTATGAATAAAACCGTTAGTTTGGAATTAACGAATTTTCAGAAAAGTCAAGGTAAAATACTCGAGATATACAAGATTACTCGAGTACATGCAACACTACTCGAGTAGGTAGAAGATGACTACTCGAGTATATAAGAAAAACTACTCGAGAGAGAATGAGATAATCACTTGAGTACATGGAGTCAACTAGTCAAGTAAATAAAAAGGAAAAAAGGAAATCAACTACTCGAGTAACAAGAATAACAAACTCGAGTACTAGAGTACTTACACGAGAAGTGGAGTAAATTACTCGAGTAAAAGAAATACTACTCGAGTATGTAAGAATGAACTACTCGAGTATATAAGAAACTACTCGAGACAAAGACTTAGAAAATTTCTGGAATAGGAAAATTGTATTACTCGAGTATAGAAGATGAACTACTCGATACAAATAGAACTACTCGAGTATATAAGATGACTACTCGAGTAATTCACTTGGAGAAATTTTCTGGAAGGGAATCGTGGATTACACGAGTATAAACACTAGAATACTCGAGTAGTAGATGAACTACTCGAGATAAATGGAACTACTCGAGTATATAAGATAAAACTACTCGAGACAGAAAATAAAACTACTCGAGTATTATACAGAGCTACTCGAGTATTTAACTTAGAAAATTTTGAGAAGAGAATTTCTGTAAAACCCGAGAGGAGAAAAGAAACTACTCGAGTAGTTGTCTTAACTACTCGAGAGCCATAATTGACTACTCGGGATATATCTTAGGTACTCGAGTAGGAGTATTATTACTCGAGTATGAACCTAGTAACTTACTCGAGTAAGTAAAGAACTACTCGAGTACTTTACTTAGGAAAATTTTCTTGACAGATTTTTCTTCTTCTAAGGGATGACCAGCATCAAGTCTTTTCATATAGTCCTAGAGCTTGAATATGAAGTGTATCCCAATAGAGAGGCTAGACATGAGTCAACACCTTGGAGCACATAATAAGGGATTACATTGTATGGTCTTGTGTTTGGTGACCCATTGTAAACTGACATTGGTCTACACTTCCCATAAGATTCCTGCAAACACATAACTCAAACCAAGCATCAAATACAACTTAATTCATCTTACTTCAAAGATGACTCCATCAAATCTAGGTTAGTGTGAATACAATACCCAACAGCAGTCTCAATGGTAGTGACCCAGTTAGAAGGATACGCTAGGGATTGGTGGAGAGCAACCAGCCGCTCGACCTTTAGAGGATGGCCGATGAGAGATATCATATGGGGAGAGTTCTCGGAAGCCCTGCTGGAGTTCTTTATTACAGGCGCAGACCGAGCTATTCTGCAGGAGAGGTTCCTGCACATCCGATAGGGCGATCAGACAGTGCCTGAGTATGAGAGGGAGTTCATACACCTTGCACGCTTTGTCGGGAACTTGGGTGCCTCCGACAGGGATAGAGCTTCCCGATTCTATTGAGTCCTACGTGATGACCAGAGGCAGGCTATGATTATGATCTCTTATTCTACCTTCCACACCATAGCTACTCACGCAGCGGCGCTAGAGTTTGACCAACGGATGGTATCCCAGCAGCACAGAGGATAAGTCAAGGTACCTAGAGGTCTGACACGAGATAGAGGAGCTGCTCCCCACTGACAGGATAGAGGGCATAGGTAGAGACACCGTAGACAGCCTTATAGGCACCCACCAGCGCCACCAGCACCCCCAGCACCGCAGCAGGATGTTAGACCAGCTCCAACACCACAACCCGCACCAGTAGTCCGACGTGACACTCCCTTCATAGGGAACTGCTTCTTGTGTCAGTAGTCAAGACATATGAGGGACTTCTGCCCACTTGCAGTAGGAAGGCCATGGCTAGGCGCTATACAGGGTGGGCAGCCAGCACGAGGATAGGGCCAGGGAGGCCGTCGAGGCAGAGCTGGTAGGAGAGGCCAACAGGGCCGCGCAGCAGCCCTGGAGTCCTATGCACTAGATCTACAGTATAGATCGACCCCTGATGTAGTGATAGGTATATATATTAGGCAATAGAGATATGTTATATGCTGCTACTTATGAAATACTAGGATATATTTGCATACCTACATCTTGTATATTAAAATGTGATATATATATATATATATATATATATATGCTCCCTATTCTGTCAAGAATTTTGATGGTAGGACACCCCGCCAAGACCCTCTTCGATACTAGAGCAACGACTCCTTTGTGTCCCAACATTTCATTATGACTAAGGAGAATGTTACTTGTTCATCTGAACTATCTATGTGGATTCGTCTACCAGATGGATCAGACAAGACGTCATCGGAAAAATGTACATTCCAAGCAATGCTAGGAGACACCGAATTTGAAATCTTTGCAACAATCTTAGAAATAACTGGATTCGATATCATACTGGGAATAGATTGGCTAGCCGAGCACAAGGCGCAAATAAATTGTTCAACGCGGGACGTCCGACTACATAACCGAAATGGTCGGGATATTACGTTGACAGGTGTACCCTTTGTTTCTCGTATTATTTTACTTTGAAATGGAGGATAAACACAAGAGCTCGCCAAGGTCCAGTAGTATGCGACTTCCCAAACATCTTCCCAGAATCGTTACCTGGATTGCCACCATGGTGAGAAATCTACTTTCAGATCGAGCTCATGACCGGAGCACGGCCGGTGTCCCGAGCACTCTACCGGATGGCCCCAAGAGAACTAGTTGAGCTAAAAATCCAACTGCATGAGCTAATAGATGTTGGATTCGTTCGCCCCAGTTCCTCGCCTTGGGGAGCACCAGTACTGTTCATAAAGAAGAAAGAAGGGACATTACATCTGTGCATAGACTACCGGGAATTAACAAAGCTTACGATACGAAACACATACCCCCTTCCTAGGATCGACGAACTATTCAATCATTTACAAGGTACATCCGTCTTCTCCAAGATGGACCTAAGATCAGGCTACTACATGTACTCCCTCTTCGCCAAATTCAATAAGTGCGAGTTTTGGTTACAAGAAGTCAGATTCCTGGGACACACAATAAACAAGAAAGTATTAGCTGTGGATCAGGCCAAAATCCAGGCAATACAAAACTGGCCGCCGCACAGAACATCGGCAGATATCCGAAGCTTCCTTGGTCTAGCCGGGTATTACAGAAAGTTCGTAGAAGGGTTCTCCAAGATTGCATTACCCCTCACTGCCCTTACCAAGAAGGATGTCACCTTCTGATGGACACCAGAATGCGAGATTGCGTTCGTCGAGTTGAAGAAATGGCTGACTCTGCACCAGTCCTTATGATCCCCGCAGGTACTGAGGGATTTCAGATCTATACTAATGCCTCCCTGAAGGGATTGGGAGTTGTTCTGATGCAGCATGGCAAGGTGGTGTCCTACACATCTCGCCAGTTGAAGCTGCATGAGTTGAACTACGTTGCTCATGATCTGGAATTAGGCGTTGTCATCTTTGCTCTTAAAATCTGGAGATATTACTTGTATGGGGTAAGGTGCAAGATCTTATCCGACCACAAAAGCCTCAAATACATCTTCACTTAGAAGGAACTGAACCTTCGACAGCGCCGATGGTTAGAATTCTTGTACGACTATGACTTCGCTCTCAAATATCACCCCGGGAAGGGTAACAAAGTTGTCGACGCTCTAAGATGCCAGCCTTTGGTAGTTCAGAGCTAGATGTATCTAATCCCAAAAAGGTTGTTCCAGTCTTTAATAAACTTGGAAATTACCTTGGTTACCCGAAGAGATCCGGAGGAATATCATGCCCAATTGTATTGGATGGAGATCCAATGCGACATCCGGGACCGGATACGAGAAGCCCAGAAGAATGATCCAGAGGTAGTTGCGATCATCCGATCTCTCCAAAGTGGGGCTCAGGAGGATTATAATCTGCACGATGCGATCTTGCAGTACAGACATCGTATATTCATCCCCTCTACTGGAGGAATTCGTGAAGAGATTTTGCACGAAGCACACCAGTCGAGGTACTCCATCTACCATGGTGTGGTTAGAATGTATGTTGATTTGTGCAGGACCATATAATGGCCTGGAATGAAAAGAGATGTTACCAACTTCATAGCCCAGTGCCAGACCTGTCAAAGGGTTAAAGCTTAAAGTCATAGCCCAGGAGGCCTGATGCAGCCCCTGTCTATACCCGAATGGAAATTTGAGGACATTTCCATGGACTTTGTAAACGGTCTACCTCGGTCCCGTGCTGGAAACGACTCCATATGGGTTGTTGTAGATCAACTCACCAAAGTAGCATGGTTCATTCCCAACCGACAAGGAGACGGTGTTGATATTCTGGCCAAGATATTCATAGGGCAGTTGCCCATTTCCACGGAGTGCCAAAGTCCATTGTGTCGGATCGTGATGGGCGATTCACATCCAAGGAATGGAGACGGATGCAAGCATACTTGAGGACCAAGTTGGCCTTTAGCACTGCCTTCCACCCACATATAGATGGATAAACGGAAAGGACAAATCGAATGATGGAGGATCTACTTTGAATTTGCATAGGGAACACAATGAGCCTTGGGAACAGCTATTACCCCTAGTTGAGTTTTCTTACAAAAACAGCTACCAGGCTAGCATCAAGATGGCTTCGTACAAAGCATTGTATGGGAGGCATTGTCGAAGCCCGTTAACTTGGTCTCAGGAAGATGACCCGAAAGCCATGAGAGTGGCTTATATTACGACACTACGGTAGCAATACGACTAATCCAGGAACGGATGCGGGAAGAGCAAAGCCGACAGGCCAAGTATTATGACACGTGACATCGACCGGTGGAGTTCCGCGTGGGGTAAATTATGTTCCTAAAAATAAAACTCATGCATAGTGTCTCCCGGTTGAGAAAGCAGAATAAGCTAGATCCCTGCTATTTGGGCCCCTATCAGGTAATAGAGTGTGTTGGTCATGTTGCCTATCGATTAGCCCTGCCCCCAGAACAGGGAAATCTTTATGATGTGTTTCATGTCTATTCCTTGAGATGAGTTCTCCGGCAACCAGAGCAGCATCTACCTACACTACCAGTGTAACTGCGATCAGACAGATCCATCCAGCTTGAACCAATCAGAGTCATAGATCATAAAGTAAAGAATCTACATAACAAGGACAACCCAATGGTCAAGATATTATGGTCAAATCACGAACAAGATGAGTATACTTGGGAACCAGAGGCGCTCATACGCAAAAAACACCCAAAGCTCTTTCTCCGGGTATGTTACTCCTTTTTCCCTTACTTCAAGTAAATGTTTGGGGACAAAAATCATTTTATTATTGGATTGTAACATCCCGACTTTTATTGGGCCACCAGAGCCCTAGTAGGCCCAATAAAAGTGACCCGAATCATACCCACGACCAGGTAGGAGGTAACCCTAAGCAGTAAATGGAGCTAGAGAATTTCGATTTGAGTTCTGTTAATTCATGTGGCATAGTATAGTTAATATAAACGCATCTGAACTCGTTCCGTTAGATCCCGAGGTCATATGGTGGATAAGACCATTCCTCGTAAAACATCGTGAAGACAAGATTTTGAATATCGGTCTAGAGAACTCTGATTTGAGTTCTGTCAGTTCCTATGGTCTCGTAAAATCAATACGAGCACGTCGGAACTCATTGCATTGCAATCCGAGGTCTAACGATGAATATAGACATTTTGACTGATTTAGTGCACCGCGACTCACAGATTTTCGAGTTTTACCAAACAACTCCGATTCAACCCCAGTCAGTGGCTCTAGACTCATATGGTCAATACAAAGTCAACAGAAGTCGTCCCGAAATATTTTGCTGACGAATAGTCAACCCTAGGTCAAATCAAGCATATATGTGCACTGAAACCCCTGCGCACACAAATTGTAACACGACACCCCAACTTTGACCCAACTCTCGATGTCCTGCACCACTTTGACTTTGACCATCTTAGGGGACACACCCTAGGGTTGACTTTTGTCAAACCCCCTAAAAAAATCCACATTTTGGATTTTTTTCAAAAGTGACACACACCTCCTACTCATTAATGGTCTAAGGCCCTTCTCCCTTTCACCCTTGGGCCACCAATCAGCAAGAAGGAAGGCCATGGGCCAAGATGGGCCCAATCCCTCCTTACCCCTCCTTCTTCCCTCCCCTTAGGAACCAAGACTTAAGCCCACTTAAGGCAAAAACATAGAGGAGGTCATGCCTGCTCTTGGCCAACCAGGAGGAGCCATGTGTCCAGCCAAGTGGAGGAGAGGAGCTCCTTATCTCTCACTCTCTCGGGTTAATCCCACACTGGGGAAATGAGCGGTGAGGCCACCACCCTCAGGCTATAAAAGCCATTGCCCGGCCAGATTTCCCCCACACCAGCACCACCCGAGCCCTGGGAACCCTCACTAGAGTCCCAGCTTGCCAGAAACGTTCCCACCATCAACGTTTTCCTCCGCCACCAATGGAAACATGGTCGTGGCCATCCCAAGCTCCTCCAGGCTAGGTGGAAATTCTTCTGCCTCCCCTTCCCTATCCCCCTGACATGGTGCACGCGACTCCCTGCGGCCGGAGCACCGCCGGCACCACCCGAGCCAAGCTCCAGGTTGGGTGGTTGCCGCAGCAAGCTGGCCCCTCCCAGTGCCGGTAGTGGCACTGGAGAAGAGCTAAACCATCGGGGATAACATTTCCTAGTGGTGAAAGGCCGGGGTGCCGCCGGAACATTCCGCTCCGGCGGCACCTGAGAAAATAGAGTTTTCTTTATATTTAACATCTACCGCGGGAAGTCACCGGGCCACCACCGGAGAGGATCCATGCCCCCGGCGTGCCGGCCGGGTTGGTTGCGTAACCAGAAACATCATCGGAGAAGCAAGGTGGCATGGCGGCGCTGGGAGCAGAGCTCCGCCACCTTGCTCTCGGGATGACAATCTTAGGCGGTGGCCGGCGGCAGCAGGCCGCCAGACCACCGCCCAGAAGTTCGTTGGCCCCCGGTGAGTCGATCGGATGCGGCACCGGCGGCTGGTAGCGGTCGTCCGGTGATGGTGGAAGCCGCCACCCTCCACTCTGTCGGGAGGCATAGGCACCGTCCGATCTCCACGATGAGATCAGAAGGTCCAAAATTTCTGGATTCCCACCCTGCCTCAGCATCAACGCCCCCACCACAGCGGATCTGTGTCCGATCGCTGTGGGGATAGAAGAACGATTGGCACGGTCTGGATCAATCTCAGCCATGTGATCGAGTTTGATATGGCTAACCGCAGACCTATATTATTAACAGAAACTTGAGAAATTTCTAGAAAAAAAATCTATACCTCTGGGGGCAAAATGGTCGACATAAAAAATGTTTCTCTTAACAAGAACTCCCTTCATAAAAATTTTTAGAATTTTTGAAAATGATTTGGTATTCTTAAAAGAAAAAGAACTTATTTGGCCAAAATAAAAGCCCAAAGTGGCTCGAAAAATTATGAAAATTTGTCTAGGCTTAGTTTATACCCCATTAGAGGTTGTATTAAAATTAGGGGGCATGGTGATAAGAATTGATATTTTTCCTAATTTTTGGGATCCTAGGGTCACGCTCAGAATTTACCTCGCTCTTTCTCCTCGGAAACCAAAATTAGAGTGCGCGACCACCCTCCCTAATTTGGATATTAAATTCAAATTGCTTTATTGATTAGAGTGGCCGAGGCAAGAGGCCAAGCCTGAGCTTTCAGAGTTTTTGTGAAACAGCTAAGCGCCACGACCCTCGGGCAGTTGGGCAGACTCGCAAAGTAGAGTACGAGTCGCGCGTTGCTAATTAATCTCAATCAATGTTAAAGGAGTAACTCCTGAAAAGCCTTCGATCTAATTAAGCCGTGAACTAAAAAGGCGCAACCAAATTACCGGATCTTATTAATAAATGTAACCCAAGGAAATATTGAAGACTGAGAAGAAACTGAAAATACCTCCTGAGAACGGAGATGAAAATGAAGCCTCTTGAATGGAGTGACTGGACTACTAACCATCTTCTTTATGATTATTCCAGTCTTGCACCGGTCCAGTTTTCCTTTACTTAAATTCAGTACAGTACTTTCAATTCAACTCTAGTCTGTTACTGGTCATGTTTGTTTCAGTTCAGTACTTTCAATTCAGTACAACTCCAATCTCGTACTGGTCAAGTTCATTTCAATTCAGTACTTTCAATTCAGTACTACTCCAATATCGTACTGGTCGAGTTCATTTCAGTTCAGTACTTCCAATTCAGTAATACTCTAGTCTCATACTGGTCAAGTTCATTTTAGTACAGTACTTTCAATTCAACTTCAGTCTCGTACTGGTCAAGTTCATTTCAGTTCAGTACTTTCAATTCAGTATTACTCCAGTCTCATATTGGTCAAGTTCATTGTAGTTTAGTACTTTCAATTTCTGTACTACTCCAGTCTTGTACTGGTCAAGTTCATTTCAGTTCAGTACTTCCGTTTCAGTACTACTCTTATTTCCTACTGGTCATATTTCATTATACAACATTTATTATCAACAGCTTTAATTACTGCAATTTACTATTACAAGCATGGGTCCTGCTCTGACAAGCAGTTGTATGATAAGGTTGAGCCTTAGTTGAGGATAATCGGAGTTGAGGTGTTCCTCCAGATTTAGCCTCAAATAAAGTGCTCCCACGCTCCTTGTCAAAAGTAGAGATGAACATCGCTTCCTGAAGGATAACAAATAGTAGGGCAGGCCGCCACAAACCCGGTGCATTTTAGCATAGTTGCTTGATTGATTGCTTGTGAATTGTTTGGGGTAAATTATGGCGGGTCAGTCCCTTTCGCAGACCGTTTGTACCGATGCGAGAAGGTCGATGACTCAAGACGACAAGAAGATGGGCACCGCGAACGACCGGCCGTTCTGTCTTTCTCGTTGGGCTTACCTCCGTTGTGCAGCCAAAATGTTGCATCACCGGATGTCGCTCACATCCAACAGTACACAGTTTCTACGTTGGGGCCTGGGGCAGAGCAATATGACCACCACCAGAAGTGGCAGGACTGGCCACTATCACCGACTACCACATCGGTGAGGCCCACAGCGCTCGCTACCCAGCTGGAACAGAAGCGGTTCATACTATGTCGACATAGTGTAATTTGTGCGGCTGTGAATTCCTGCGGTATATACATGGCTATGAATGCCTGCGTTAGGGTACAAGTTGTGAATATCTGACACGTTGATGTGCTTTCCCTTATTATAAATGATATTATTGTTGTTATCATTCCATTTATATTATGCTACTCTTCCTTTATAGTTGCTACTAGTATATAATTATGAAATGTTGTGCTAACACTCTCATACTTCGGCTATCTTTTACTGCTGGGTGCGTGTGTAGCATCCCCAGGATATGATTCCAGGGAGGAGATTTGTTTCCACTTAACCTGGTGACTAACGGTTATTTAAATGTCCATTCATAGGAAAAAGTGCACCATAGTGACCCCCTACCATAGGAGAATGTGGCTACAGTTATTACTACTCAAGCCGAAGCACCACCGACGTCTCTAGAGTTTCGAGATGTGAGTACCTGCGAGCACGATAGAGAGAGAGTGAGGAGTTATTTGTAGAACTCATACAGCCTGTGGGCTTATATAAGAATATAGGTTATGGCCTTGTACTCATGTAAATATTTATGAAGTTATATACATATTATTGTTTTTCCCATTAATGCTTCCGCAAATCTCTGATGTGTTGTGAATGTTGTGATTCTAGCCAACAAAGGCGGCCACCTAGTGCTTTGTAGAGAGTGTCGATACCCCTTAAAGGAGCACTAGGTGGAAGCCTTGGGAAAGTAAGATCCCCTCTGGCCTAACCCGGCCAAAGGTTCTGGGGGGGTCTTATATTCTCATTATCTGCGGGCGATGGAACAGCGACCAGGTAATCTTGAAAAATCATTGACAATGTCAATAACGACCTCGGGGGATGCAGAGTGTTGGGTACATTGGTCTAAATGTACCTGATTTGAAGAAGCCTCACCCAACTCAATGATATACATCAAAATGTATTTGATGTATTTTGAGTTACTTGTGCAGGTTAAGTATTTGCAGGACTGAAGCAAAAAGTTTCTAAGTACATGTGTCGACACCCAGAGGGAAAGTGTCGACACTTAAGAAGACTTGTGTCGACACCCAGGCAAGCAGTGTCGACACTTGGAGTCATTGTGTCGACACTTGGGATGCAGAGTCGACACCAGACAGAAAGTGTCGACACAAGGAGTTGTGTCGACACTCAATGAAGAAAGTACAGTAAAGCAGTGTCGACACTTAACAGCAGTGTCGACACCTAGAAGAACTGTGTCTACACCAGAAAGTGTCGACACTTGGAGCTGTGTCGACACTCAGCAAAAGTCAGCAGAGACTAAGTACAAGTGTCGACACTCAGAACAATGTGTCGACACTTAGCAGAAGAGTCAACACTGGAAGTAAGTGTCGACACCCAGAACAATGTGTCGACACTTAGCTGAAGACTCAACACTTGAAGAAAGTGTCGACACAAGAAGCTGTGTCGACACTTAGCAAAGAACAGCAAAGCTCAAGAATATTCTAAGTACAAGTGTCGACACTAAGGGAATGTGTCAACACTCAGCCAGAGTCTCAACTGAAGATGTAAGTGTCGACACCCAAAGCAATGTGTCGACACTCAACAAGTATCAACAATAAAGACATGTGTCGACACCAAGAAGTAGTGTCGACACTTGACAGATACAACACATGAAGATGTGTCGACACAAAGGTGTTGTGTCGACACTTAGAAGAATTCAGCAAAATTCTGAAGAACAAGTACTTGTGTCGACACTCAATTTCAGTGTCGACACATGAAGGAGAAGCAGTGTCGAGATAAAGAATCAACAACACAAGGAGTTGTGTCGACACCTTGTAGACTTGTGTCGACACTTACACAACTTGTGTTGACACTTAGTCTATAAGTGTCGACACTTAAAGACAGAAAGTCTCGACACTTTCAGACAGTTAGAGAACTTTCAAGAACTGACTGGATGACTTGACAGCTGCCGTTCCAGCCGGTCTACAGCACCTGTCAGAGATGTCAGAATTCAGTTATGGACCGGACCAGCCGGTTACCATGAAGAAAGCCTATAAATAGGCTCATACAGTCTCCAGAAATTGTTGTTCAAAAGTGGTCACAGAGTTGTTCAATTTATTGATCAAGTATCTAAACAAGAAGATCTAGCTGTCCAAGTGCAGATCTAAGAAGTTGGAGAGAGAGGGCTCCATCCAAGAAATCAGCCGTTGGAACTAGGCTGAGAAGAAGGGTTCAGATTTATTCTAGATCTTAAGAAGCAGAGGTCAAGGATCAACTGTAGAAGGAGTCAATCTTATTGAGTTCTACTTTCAAGAAGCTTTGAAGAAAGCTAAGTCAGATTGAATCCAGCTGAGTTCTTCCAAGAACTCATCAAGAAACTCACAACTCCCCTCACTTGTTTCTGAGTTGCTGAGTTATCATTTGTAAATTCATTTTTATCTTATAGGATCCTTTGGATCTGAGTGTTTGTTAGCCTGTAATTATAAAGGCTGAGTGTAGGGCTTGGGAGCCTGAGTGTAGGAGATTAGAATCTCTGAGTGTAGGCCTTTTGTGGCTGAGTGTAGGCCTGGGTGGCTGAGTGTAGGCCTTTGTGGCTGAGTGTAGGCTTTGTGGAAAAGCTGAGTTGTATGGCCTTGGGCCTGAGGTGTAGGAACCAGTTTAGGTTCTGAGATAGTGGAGAAGTTTGGCCGAATCTAGTACACTGCTAGATAGGCGAAGGGGGAAAGTGGATGTACCCAAAGCTTGGGGAACCACTATAAAACTGTGTGTCTTCTGTGTGCTGTGATTTGCTGTGAATACTGTGTGATTGCTATGCAAAAGTAGATTAGATTCTGTGTTTAAAACTGATTGCTGTCATTAAAGTTTAAAAAGAATTTGGTCACTTATTCACCCCCCCCCCCCTCTAGGTGTTTAGGTACTATATCTTTCAAGTGGTATCAGAGGCAGGTTCCTCAAAAAGGACTAACAGTCTGAGGAGATCCTGTTTGGCAGATTCAGTCTAAGTCAAATTACAGATTCAAGAAAATCAAGAACCATGGGTTCCTCTGAGAATCACAAGGAATTGGGATCCATGAAATTACCTCTATGTAGGAAAGAGATATTTGGGATCTGGAAGGAAAGGGTAAGGCTGTTTATGGAAGCATCAGACCCTAGGATTTACATCACAGTCAAAGAGGGGTCATATGTGCCCATGAAGATATCAGTTCTAGATGCAAATCAGAGAACACCAAAGGATTTCTCTGAAATGACAAAGGATGAGATTGTCCTAGCCACCATGGACAAAAGGGCTCAAAACATTATAGTGAGTGCCATAGATGATGCAACTTTTCAGAATCTTATACAATGTAAGACAGCCAAAGAGATGTGGGATACCCTTATTGTGTATATGGAAGGATCTGAAGAAGTTAGGCAAGATAGAAAATCCTTTCTAAATCAAGAGTATGAAAGTTTTAGACAAGGAAAGGGTGATAGCATAACTGAGTGCTATAAGAAGTTCTACAGGATAGTGAATGAACTCATATCTTATGGAAGAGAGTTCAGTAATTATGAACTAAATGACAAGTTCCTAAGGTCCTTAACTAAAGATTGGGACACAAAGATTTGTGTCATTAGAGAAATGGCTAAGTTGGGAGAAATTCCTCCACCTACCCTGTTTGGCAAATTGTTGTCATATGAAATGCAATTGACAGTGAGGAAAGAGGAGGAGAAATCAACAAGAAATGAACATAAGGAAAGAACTGTTGCTTTCAAGACAGAAGCCCTCAGAAAGTACAGGAATAAGTCACCAACTCCTCCTCCAAAGGTTGCTGAATCAGAGTCAGATGAATCAGTCAGCACAAAATCTGAAAGCAGTGAAAGTGATGAAGACTTTGCTGCCTTCACTAGACATTTTCAGAAATTCTTGAAGAAGAAACAGTGGAGGTCAAGGCCTTCTACTTCACAGGGAAAAGAAGACTTATATCAGAATAAAAAGGCTTCAAAGAAGGACAGGAAGAGAACTAAGTCTAGCAAGGCAACTGTTTCAAAAATAGTGTGCTATTGCTGCAATAGACAAGGCCATGTTGTTGCAGATTGTCCTGAAAAGAGAAAGGAGTCTAGTGACAGGAAGAAGACTCATTTCAAAGGCAAGAAAGAGAAGTCTTTTGTTGCCAAAAAGGAGAAGACTCTGTCAGATATTTCTTCTTCAGAAACTGAGTCTGATGCTGAGGCATACATAGGGCTGTTTGCTGGAGAAGAAGAAGAAGAATTCATGCAAATTATGCAGTCTATATATGAGCAAGAAGACATTCAATGCCAAGGGCTAATGGCTTTGACAGAGAATGACAAAATCCTGGAGCAGCCAGGACCCAGTAGGTACAATGTTCAACTCTAAGTTCAATTTCTTGTGCTAGTACAGATTCAGATTCATCATCATCAAGTGATGAGAGTGCATCTGAGTCTGAAGCAGATATTCATCAGTTGATAGATGAATACAAGGTTCTGTTGCAAGCTTACAAGAAGAGCAAGTCCCTAGCCAAAAGTCAGGCAAAGGAAATTGCTGATCTTAAAGCTGCTGCAACTGAGTTTGAGAAGTCTTTTGATCAAAAACTTAATGAGATAGCCAGATTGAAGCACATAACTGTGATTTAAATGGGAACTATATCATTTAATAATGATCAAATTAAGAGTCTGGAGATTAATCTTCAGAAGGAGAAGGACTTAGTTGCTAGGTTTTCTAAACCTAAGTCAGTTCTACCTTTGATTGATGAATTTGTTCATCAAAAAGGTAAAGCTGGACTTGGTTTTACTAGACCTGCAAGGATTGAGCAGTCCAAGTCCAAGACCAAGGGCAAATCCCCAACACACAACAAGTCAGCTGTAGATAATACAGCAAAGACGGTACCTAAGCAAAGGTACAATAAGTTTGAATGTTGGTGCTGTGGCAAAATTGGCCATTTTGCAATGGATTGTTGGCACAATGCTAGTGCCAAAGTGAGTAGCAAACTGCCTATTGGAAAACCAGTAGGTAGTTTTGTCAAGTTGCAAACTAACAAGTACCAAGGACCCAATAATTCTTTGGGTTCTAAGGTTCATTAATCTGTTTTGCAGGTGAGTCCAAGTGGCCATACCCCAACATGGTACTTGGACAGTGGATGTTCCAGACATATGACTGGAACTAGGGGACTACTAAGGGACTACATTCCAATCAAAGATGGTCCAAAAGTAACCTTTGGTGGTTCTGAAAAAGGAATCATCAAAGGATTTGGTAACATTTCTAGTAACTTGGTTACCATTACTCAAGTGGCTTATGTTAAAGGGTTGAAACACAACCTAATAAGTATAAGTCAATTAAGTGATGTAGGGTATGACATCTCATTTGTTAAAAATGGTTGTCATATCAAGAGGTCAACTGATCAAGAGATCATTTTGACAGGTTATAGAAAGAGGAATGTCTACTGCCTAGACATTATGTGTGAGACCAATGGTTCTCAAGTGTGTCTTGTAGCTGATGAGACAGTCTCTCATTGTGTCAAATGGCACAAGAGGCTTGCCCATCTTAACTACAAGACAATTGGCAAACTCTTTAGCAAAGAGTTAGTGAGGAATGGTCCTCAAGTTAAGTGTGTTAAAGATGGTATTTGCTCAGCTTGTCAAAAGGGCAAGCAGACTAGATCCATCTTTAGAAGCATAGAAAACAAAGATGTTGTGAGGTGCTTATACCTCTTGCATATGGATCTCTTTGGTCCAATGCCAGTTCACAGCCTAGGTAGGAAGGTCTATACCTTTGTAGTTGTAGATGACTACTCAAGGTTTTCCTGGGTGTTCTTCTTAAGACAGAAATCTGAAACACCTAGTGTCTTCTATAGCTTTGTCAAGCAAATTCAGAATGAACTAAATAGTACAGTGGTCAAGATTAGAAGTGACCATGATACTGAATTTCAGTCTGATAGCATGACAAAACTATGTGAATAATTTGGGATATTTCAAGAATTTTCTTCACCTAGAACACCTCAGCAAAATGGCATTGCTGAGAGGAAGAATAGGACCTTGATAGAGGCTGGTAGGACCCTATTAAGTGATACATCACTACCAGAATATTTCTGGGCTGAAGCAGTTAATACTGCATACCATGTTATAAATAGGGCTACCATCACTAAAAGCCTCAACAAGACCCCCTATGAAGTTGTGAAAGGCAGGAAACCAAAACTATCCTACTTCAGGATCTTTGGTTGCAAATGCTTCATACTTAACAATGGAAAGTCTTACTTGACTAAGTTTACTGTCAAGTCCCAAGAGGGAATTTTTGTTGGGTACATCAATAACAGTAAGGCTTATAGAGTCTACAACTTGTCTACACAAGTTGTAGAAAAATCTGTACATGTGGTTTTTGATGAGACTAAACTTATTAACAATGAGTTGTCTAGTAGTGTATGCAGCCCCACAGGTTTAACAAAGAAGATGGACAAGCTCACTTTAGATGAAGAATCTACTGCAAGACAGCAAGTAGAAGACAGTGGCTGTTGTCCAGGGGGAGAACTACATGTACCAATTGCTGATGAAGTTCAAGGAGTACAGCAAGATGATGAAACTGAAGAGGTTCAACCAGAAGTCAGGATGCCTCCAGCCAATAGGCATCTTAGAGATCATCTAGTAGAGCAGATTATTGGAGATCCAAGACAAGGGGTACAAACAAGGAGCGGAAACCTGAATGCAGCAGTCTACTCCAGCTTTCTATCCCAAGTTGAACCTAAGAAGTTTGAAGAAGCAATACTAGATCCACAATGGACTGAAGCAATGCAAGAAGAGCTTAATTAGTTCAAGAGGTGCAAGGTCTGGGAACTTGTTACTAAACCTAAAGACCACAATATAATAGGAACCAAGTGGATCTACAGGAATAATATGGATGAACAAGGGGTCATCATTAAGAATAAAGCAAGATTGGTTGCTAAAGGATATAGGCAAGAAGAAGGTATTGACTTTGATCAAACCTTTGCTCCAGTAGCCAGACTGGAAGCCATAAGGATGTTCTTGGCCTATGCAAGCTATCAAGGATTCAAGGTTTACCAAATGGATGTCAAGTCAGCATTCCTGAATGGTAATCTTAAAGAGGAAGTCTATGTGAAACAGCCTTCAGGTTTTGTTGATTCAACTCTACCTCATCATGTCTATAGACTTAGGAAAGCTTTATATGGGTTAAAGCAAGCCCCTAGGGCTTGGTATGAAACCCTATCTAGTTTCATCATTGAGAATAAGTTCTCAAGGGGGAAAATAGATAAGACTCTATTCCTTAGGGAATCTAGAGGCAAAGTTATACTTGTCCAAATATATGTAGATGACATTATATTTAGGTCTACTGAAAGCAGCCTTTGCAAAAAGTTTGCAAAACTTATGCAAGGTCAATTTGAGATGAGTAGTATGGGAGAGCTGAAGTTTTTCTTGGGTCTCCAAGTTAAACAGACTGAAAGTGGTTTATCCATATGTCAGTCCAAGTTCACCCTAGAACTCATAAGGAAGTATGGTATGGATTCATCCAGTACCATGAAGACTCCAATGGGGTCAAGTATGTCTCTTAGCAAGGATGATGCAGGGAAACCTGTAGATGAAACCTTGTATAGAGGGATAGTTGGCTCCCTATTATACTTGACTGCAAGTAGACCAGATATCATGTATGCTACATGTGCCTGTGCAAGGTATCAAGTCTGCCCTAAAGAGTCTCATTTGACAGCAGTCAAAAGAATATTGAGATATCTAAAGGGCACTCCCTATCTAGGCCTCTGGTACCCTAGGAATGAAGATTTTGAACTAACAGGTTATTCAGATGCAGACTTTGCAGGATGCAAAGAAGATAGAAAAAGCACTTCTGGAACCTGTCAATTCCTAGGTGGGAGACTAATTTCATGGAGTAGCAAAAAGCAGACAAGTGTGGCTATCTCCACTGCAGAATCAGAGTATGTGGCTGCAGGAAGTTGTTGTGCTCAACTTCTGTGGATACAACATCAGCTAGAGGACTATGGATTTCAGGTAAGTAGAACTCCACTCTTTTATGATTCTACTAGTGCTATTTCAATAACTAATAATCCTGTATCCCATAGTAGAACAAAATATATTGAAATTAAATATCATTTTCTTAGGGAGCATGTAGAAAGAGAAGATATTTTATTAGAATATGTTAAAACTGATAATCAAGTAGCTGATATGTATACTAAGCCCCTAGAAGAAGCTAAGTTCAATAGATTTAAAATTGAACTAGGAATGATAAACTTAGAGTAAGTTTACAGAATTGAAAATGACTAAGTAAAAAGGTGTCGACACATAGACAAGTCTATGTCGACACAGAATAGTGGTGTCGACACTTCAGGAAATAGGTGTCGACACATCTAGGAAGTTGGTGTCGACACTTCAGAATATAAGTGTCGACACATGTCTAGTAGGTGTCGACACATCCAAAGTGGTGTCGACACTTAAGTTTTACTCAGAATTTTCTAAGTAAAGTCTCGACTATGTGTCGAGTTATGTTGTGTCGACACATAAAAAAGTGTCGACACATAAAATCTGTTGACTAAACTTGTGTCGACACATATGTGTCGAGACATTATAAGTCAGTATCGACACTTATTGCCAGTGTAGACACAATTTAAGTTAGCTGTCCCGCCTGTTCATCTTCAAAATTAGAAAGGTATAAATAGAATTTTGCCTTAGTTTGTCGACACGCTTTCAAAGTTTCGAGACCAAACTTCAGTGTCGACACCTCTCTTCTCTCAAGACAAATTCTACAAACCCTAATGGCGCCTAAGCTAGAGGAGAACGTCAACGAAGGATACGAGCTGGTGCGCGGCGCTTTCGAAGATGCTGATCAAGAAATCAAGTCTGTCGTAACCCTAGTAGCTGATTCAGGGTTAGAATATCTAGTTTCTGAACCGACAAAAATCTGGAAGAAAGAGGTACTAGAATTCCTCAATGGAGCCAAGGTGGACGAATCTGGATACAAAATCAAATCCAGAGTTCATGGAGCAAAGGTTAAGGTATCCCCTAAGAGCTTGAGGAAAATTCTACAGCTACCAAGAACTCAAGAGGAAGATGAGGTTACAGCTACAAAGACCAGGGAATCTCTAACCTGGTGTGGACTAGACTCTAAGATGAAGATTGGTTCTGTTTTCAATAGAAAAGGCATGAACAATCAAGGCAAATTCATGTCTGAGATAGTTGGCAAGGTAATTTTAAGCAAGCTAGGAGGGCATGACAGAGTGTCTGCCTCTATGTTCAATATTATGACCAGGATTATCTTCACTCTAAGAACTGATTGGTCTGTTATAGTATTTGAAAAAATCAAGGAAAGCTTGAAGAAGCCCAACCTGGGCAGAATTTTAAGTCTATACCTTGCTGGAAGTATTCCAGAGGTAATGAGTACTGCTGCTGGAAGAAAAATAAATCACCTGAGAAAAATGGACATGAGGTTGTTTTCTAGATGGGACAGGGTGTTGATAAAGGAGATGCCAACCCCTGTGAAGATAGTTTTTGAGAAAGAAATTCCACCAAAGAAGAAGAGGAAGACTGCTCCAGTGGCACAAGAGTCCACTAGTAGCTCAGACAGTGAAGAACAAGTTGTCTTCACTCCAGATGAGAATGAGGAAGGACCTGCTGTTAAATCTCCTGCTCCTCAAGATGATGCTGAGATCCATGGGGAGCTACCTCAAACTAGCCCCATACACAAGGATCAAAGCCAGGGGGAGCTTCCAGTTGTAGATGAACCCACTACACTGGAAAGTGAACAAGCAACCACCATTATCCTAGAGGTAATCACTGAACTCAATACTTTAGAATTTCCTATAGAAGATACTGATTTGTCTGATGTTCATCAGCAAATTCAGCTGGATACCCAAGTCCCAGATGTTGTCTTGGAAGACACATCTGCTGCAGCTCAGTATGTATCTGATCCAGTGGTTGAAGAGCCCAGAGTTTCTCCAGCTCATTCTCCACAAGAGTTTACAATGGAAGATTTGTTTCTAAATCTGGATCAAGAGGATTTTGATAAAGAAACTGCTGCTGAAGGAGATAATGCTGCTGCTGAGGGGGAGCAAGTGCACATTCTGGAAGAGCCTGTGAGGCAAGAACCTGAGAATGCACC
The DNA here is from genome assembly GCA_039583875.1 of Platanthera guangdongensis. NCBI lineage: Eukaryota > Viridiplantae > Streptophyta > Magnoliopsida > Asparagales > Orchidaceae > Platanthera > Platanthera guangdongensis. Next base: position 15,884,932 of record CM077154.1, read on the forward strand.
AGCTGTGCAAACTGAGAGGCCCCCAAGCCCTAAGGAGAGGCTGCCAGGGAAAAGAAAAAGAAACTTTATGTCTTCAAGAGAAGGAGTCAAAGTTATAAGAAGGCTCTACAATCTATTGCACCACAGCCTATAGTTTAGCAAACACCATCAGTTGATTATAGTGCTTTAATGGTGGCAATGCAAATTAAACTGGATGAGCACAGGCAGGCAATTGAGAAGTATGTAGATGAAGGGCAGAAATCTTTGCAATTTGATCTGGCCCAAGATATCAAGTCAATAAGATTCGAGATGAATCTTAACAAAAAGGAAATGACAGACTGTTTTCACAAGGGTGGAAATGCAGTGGTGTACTTGGCAACACACCAAGAGAAGATAAAAGCACAAGTAGATGACATAGCATTGAAGCAAGGGTATGTTCTTGAAAATTAGCTAAGGATGAATGATAATCTTACTGCTTCCCATAATGTTATTGTCACAGAATTAAAGAACCAGGCTGCTGGACCTTCTACCTCTACTGCTACTGTTAAAGCTGAATTTGACAAGGTATTTCAAGAAGAAATCAATGCTGTTAAGACTGCCATTGAAGACTCCCAGAAGGCCATATCTGAACAACTTAAAAAGCTCAAACCTTTCTTTAAAGATGGAGTCAGATACTTAGATAATCAAATCAGATTCCAGAAGGATGATGTCAAAGATCATATGGCTAGAGAAGTCATAAAGGGGGAGAGAGTTTTAGTCAAAGCTAGCTATGATCATGCCAAATGGATATCTAATTCCATCAGAGCTACACTGGGCTATCCTCCACTTTGTGATGATGACAATGTTGCTGAATCTGAAATTCAGCCTGCACATCTTGGAGGTGAGCAACCAGAAGTAGCTCAAGTGATCTATCCTCCCCCAGATTTTGAAATGGTGCAAGCTGATATTCATCACATGTATAGCCCAACTGAAGGGAAGTCTAATGTCATTCTGGAGAAAGTGGTTCAGCCTATATCTGAAGCTATGCAAGCAGCTCTTCAGAAAGAAGAAGAAGCTCTACAAAAAGAAGAAGAGACAAGATTATCTAAGAAGAGGTTTAGGGAACAAGCTGAACAAAGGCCAGACTTTGAGCAGTGGAGCCCTACCTCAAGGAATATCATTTTAACTACCTGGAAAGCTGCCAAAGATAATGTGCATGACAGGAACAAATGGTTTTCTGAAGTTGAATGGAGAAAACATGAGATCAGGCAGGAGACAATAGTCCAGTATAGAAGGAAGGCCAAGATGGGAAAGCTACCTCCTACTGCTCTGGAGCCTAGCAAGTACTTTCCAAAGCCATACCATTACTTTGAAAGACAAAAGATCAAAGCAGAAGAGCTTAAGAAGAAAGACTTGAAAGGCAAGAAGCCTGCTGATGCTGAAGTTGTTGATGCTCCTGTTCAAGCTAAAGTTCAAGCTGGAAAAGTCATAGTGATTAAGGAGCCAGAACAGAAATAGCTTAGAACATTTCTTAAGTTTACCATGTATTCTTTTGATATAAATCATGTTGTAAACTTTTGACAAAGTATTGGAACAATGTTTTGTGTGATAAATTTGTTGTGTTAAATTTATTTCATAATTGTTCTGTGATGCAATCTATCTGTATATGCATGTTAGTTTTATACATGTGATGTACTTTCCTGTTTACATAATCCTGTCTTACATCATTTTGTATTGTTATTATGAATGGTGTATATCATTGACTAAGGGTTATGACTTCTCCAAATAGGGGGAGATTGTTGGGTACATTGGTCTAAATATACCTGATTTGAAGAAGCCTCACCCAACTCAATGATATACATCAAAATGTATTTGATGTATTTTGAGTTATTTGTGCAGGTTAAGTATTTGCAGGACTGAAGCAAAAAGTTTCTAAGTACATGTATCGACACCTAGAGGGAAAGTGTCGACACTTAAGAAGACTTGTGTCGACACCTAGGCAAGCAGTGTCGACACTTGGAGTCATTGTGTCGACACCTGGGATGCAGAGTCGACACCAGACAGAAAGTGTCGACACAAGGAGCTGTGTCGACACTCAATGAAGAAAGTACAGTAAAGCAGTGTCGACACTTAACAGCAGTGTCAACACCTAGAAGAACTGTGTCTACACCAGAAAGTGTCGACACTTGGAGCTGTGTCGACACTCAGCAAAAGTCAGCAGAGACTAAGTACAAGTATCGACACTCAAAACAATGTGTCGACACTTAGCAGAAGAGTCAACACTGGAAGTAAGTGTCGACACCCAGAACAATGTGTCGACACTTAGCTGAAGACTCAACACTTGAAGAAAGTGTCGACACAAGGAGCTGTGTCGACACTTAGCAAAGAACATGAAAGTCCACCTAGTGTCGGCTATGTGTACCTATGGGGGGGGAATAGGTAACGTGTGGTTCTTTTGCGGAATTTACAGATGTACCTGCACAATAAAAACAACAAACACAGCACACAGAATACACAGCAAATTTATAGTGGTTCCCCGACTTGGGTACATCCACTTTCCCCCTTCGACCTATCTCCCCAACAAGGGACGACTCGGTCACTTCACCAACGGGATTGAAATCCAATCCCTTCACTAACGGAAGGAGCCCTTCCACACGTGAGAGTCAACACTCCCACAAAGCGGGTTGCACCCAACCCTTACAACTCGGAACAAAAGTTCCTTTACAACGAAATGAAAATGTAGAATGTACACGTGATACAAACTTCTTTTGGAGACTATGGTGTTCCTCTTTGTTCGACGACGTGCACTTGAAGTCGATGAAGAGTCTACGACCTTGGTCTCTCTTGGAGAAGATCTCCCCGGAACCGGCGGTGGCACACGAGCGGCGGTTAGCTTCGGAATCGGCGGCTACGATGAAGAGTGGCTGCAGAACTTGGAGATCTAAACTTCGTATCGAAACAAGCTAGGTCTACCAACGGTCACTCTAGGATCAGTCGTCTCGATCGATTCGGACGGGGGAGTTTTTCCCGGTCAACAAATCGAGAGACAAGAGATCTCCGGATAGACGCGTGAGACTCAAGCCTTGCTAAGCTTCTGTCACCGGAGATCGGGAAGAAGATCGATCAGCGGTGGCGACAACTTGACGCGAGCGGCGGCGGCGGAGCGGTGCAATTTCGCGAATTTAGGGTTACGTGCTCGGCCTCTTTCTCCGTGATTTTACTGTTCAAAAGTACCTGAGTATAAATACTGTAGGATTCTCAAATATGACCGTTTGTGGGACCCACAAATGAAATCCCCAAAATCCGGTTCAAACAAATCCAGAAGCAGAATCCGGTTCAGCAGCATTCTGAGAAAACGCCAAGTAAAAATCGGCGAGAATCGCAAACGATTCTCGACGAATCGGCGAGAATCACCAAGTGATTCTCGACGATTCGTCGAGAATCGTTTGTGATTCTCGTCGAATCACTTGTCGATTCTCAACGAATTGGACTTGGTATTCATGGGCTGCTTGACCACTGGTTCGGCGGGAATTACAAGTGATTCTCGCCGATTTTCACTTGGCACCATTTTGATATGGCCAGAAGGAGTCGGCGAGAATCACTGACGATTCTCGACGATTCGGCGAGAATCACTTAGTGATTCTCGCCGATTCGGCGAGAATCACTTGGTGATTCTCGTCGAATTTGCCTTGGATGATTTTTCGTCTTCCACCTAGGAGCTGCTCCTTGATCCTCCATGCTCCTTGTCTTCTCTTGCATATGAGCGGCCCTGTACTTGAAAGTAAGTGCACTCCAATAGAGAGAGTACACATAGGCCAACACACTGATCTGCTCAATGAGGGATTACGTCGTGCAGACCCGTGTATATTGACCTACTGCACCCTGACATTGGTGTGCACTTAGCGTGGAGAGACTGCAAGTACAACTTGAAAGAGTTTATCAAATACATTGTGAATTCATCTTAGCTTGACAGGGGGCTTCCTCAAATCTAGGTAATCGTGGATACAATACCCAACAATCTCCCCCTATTTGACGAAGCCAAAACCTACTAGCTAAGATGAATAACACCTATCGAATAATAATTATAGCATTTAAAAAATTAATTATGCAACACAAGGTAATAAATGCAATCAGAACAGGACTTGAGTCATTCACACATTCAAGAATATATATATATATATACCAAGAGAAATATATTCACCTATAAGTCAGAATTGTTCACACGACAGTAATAATTGTTAAATGTTCTTAATACACCGTGACCAGCTATAAAATAATGACTATTTGTCCTTAGCTCCGTCACCCTTAAGAGTTTGCGCCAAGTACTTTTTGCTCTGCCTTTCCATATATTCCTTGGGCTTCGGGTAGTACCTAGGAGGAGCAACTTTGTCTGGATCCTTGTTGTTTCTGAAGAAAATGTTGCGTTTCGCTTCAAATGCTTTGTGCGTCTCCCATTCATACTGACTATATGCTTCATTTCGATTTATCTCTCCTCTTTCTTGCAGCCGAAAGGTGTCTAGGATGATGTTCCTTGAGACTGGGCTCCACCTTTCGTTTCTTACATCCTCCTCACTTAGTCTGATCCTCTTTTGAGTTGGTGTCTCCTTTGATGTCCCTTCCTGAGCTTTCCTCTTTCCCCTTGCTTTAGCTAAAGCCTCCTGGTCAAACATACTTCTCAGCTTAGATTTGGAGATGGCCCTAGCGTCAGCTTCATCAGTGAAAATATCAGCAGCACTTGTACTTACATCCTCAGCAATATGTACTTCCTCAGCAGCCTTAGAAGTCTCAGGAACCTGAACACCGGCAGGTTGGTCAGGTAGGACGACGCCTAACGTGCCCAGTGCCTGTTGTAGCATCCACCAGCAACTCTCATAGACGTATTTGCTTGATTGGGCAAAGTTTGCATCCATGCTCTCTTGGAGCTCAGCCAGCTTAGCGATATACTCCTTCTCCCCCTTTTTGGCTTCGTCAGCAATGCAATTGGCATATGAGTGCAAGGAGTCATCAATGTGCTTAGTTGTCTTGCTGAATTCAGTGACTAGGGCCTGCTGATTTGCATTTAAAGTGACCATGTTGCCATCAAATTTCTGAATATTGTTGGCCACAACGTGTGCGTTCTGATTGACAACAGCCAGAGTATCAGTAGTCTTTTTCAAGCCGGCCATTAACAGTGTGACAGCTTCGCCGGCCGCAGTATACTTTTCTTCAAACTTCTTCTCCATCATATCCAGTTTGTGGTTGATTGCCACCATATTCTTCAGCATGAGATCTTCAGAAGTCTTAATCTCTTGCAGCATTGTTTTCTGAGCTTTATCAAAATAGGTTTTAAGCTCATTCACGATGCCCTGAATTATATGTACAGTGTGAATGGCTAGGTCATCTCGTAGTGGAATACCCGGAGGCACTTCTTGGCCTTGCTCTGGCTCGGCAGCAGAAGCATCAGTAGAGCTGGATACAATCACAGCCGCTATGGGAGGAATGTTGGTGGCCTCATTTACCTCCCCCTCCACTGGTGCAGACTTATCAGTAGGAGGTTCATCAGTATCCGGAGATTCAAACACTTCATGGCCCTCATTTACCTCGTCCTCTCCGTCCTCATCCAAAAACTCATCCATATCAGCATCTTCTTCCACTTCTTGATCAGCAGTGTCCAGTGTTTCAGCTTCAGTTCCTTGAGTGTGTCTGTTCAGGACCTCCTCATCCTCCAACCTAGGTTCACTTTCTTCATTAACTTCGGTCACCGCATCCCTGGCCACCTGGGCGATGTCAGATATTATATCCATATGAGAGGGTAGAGTCTCCCCCTCGATCCCTGCAGTCAGGGTATCAGGAATTTCACGGGGGGAGGCTGCGGGAGATACTTCCTCATGCTCTTCTACATCAGGCTGTCCGATGCGCCGCTCCCATCGATCAAACACAGTAGCATCCATCTTTTTCAAGTAATGGAGAGGGACTCCTTTGCTCATGTCGAATTTGTCTCCGTTGAGCTGGTTGAGATATAGACTGATGATGCGGCCGAAGCTTGGAGTGCCCAGAGTATCCTTGATCTTTTGAAACAGCAACTCTCCCCAGTTGAACCTCTTTCTGCAGACCACAGCTATGAGAATTTTGAACATATCTCCGGAGATATGATCATGGGAGCCTGGCTTGCAGATGAGTACTTTTCCTATGATGTCAGATAGTAGCTTCCCTTCTTCATTCATCTCTTTTCGCTTTACTGATCGAGTGCCTCTGGGTAGACCGCAGAACAGGAGGGTTCTGGCTTTGTCCTCGTCCTCCAAATAGTCTTCCTGCTCCGCACTTGAAAGCTGCAGGTAGCGTGTTAGCTTACTGGCAGACATCTTTACCTTAGTCCCAGCCACCTTGCTCTTGATGATGGAGTCTCTGTCTCGGAGCCTTGCGGTAGAGAAGAACTCCAGCACTTCTTTATCTAAAACTTTGCAAGGATGCTCCAATACGAAGGTTAGTCCGGCTTCTTCCAGCATGAGAATGATGTTCCGGAACTCGTCCGAGGCATGAGCAAAACCAGTGCGAACCAGCTCGCAACCAGAAATCAAGCCTGCAGTCGTCCTTGGGGCCATTGAGGATCTAGAAAGAAGCCCGACTCTAAACATTAGTGAACATTCAAAAGGAGAACATCACTTGGGGTTCGGCCTTGGAGCCATTGAGGAGGAGGTTACCTAAGGGCTTACTCGCAGGTGAGTTGACGAGCTTCGGGAAGATCCTCGGTGGAGAGAAGAGTATCCCGTGGGGTGCGGCCTTGCTAGTACCTTGCGGAGAGAAGATGGTCACACACAGTAGCGATTCGACGGCGTCGACACGAGCGTCGGAGGGCTGCGGGTGTCGGCGAGTTCGCGGAAGTGCCCGTGCGCGAGTCTTGGGGAGTTCTCTTGCGCGAGGGCCGTCGGGTGTGCTCTTGCGCGAGTCGTGAGGAAGGCGAACGGGCGACGGCTGTGAGAGGGATTCGGTTTCGGCGGGATTTATATCAGTCGTCGGGATTCTTAAGGAAGCCGAGCGGTCGGCAAGCTCCTTCGGCAGGATTCGACGGGATTTGTCTAATTTGGAGAGATATAAAATGGGTCGGCGGGATTTGGAGTATATATTGATGTTTGTCTTGAAACTTTGGGAAGCATTGCACAATTTTCAAATTCTTCGAGTGTCAAGTTAACACAAGATTAATAAATACATGTTTATTATAACGACAATCTATTTGGATTTGAGCGAGGCTTCTCCAGACACTTTTTGATGTCAATTGTGATTTGTCGAAATTCGCAATGACATATCTTGGTTAACCTTTTATTGATGTGTAATGATTTGCATGCCTCGAGGTAATCTCTCCTTAAAGGTGCACACATATATGATGAGCATAAGTATACTTATACACAAGGATAACAATATATATATATATATATATATATATATATATATATTTAATTTGAATGAGGATGCATCATGACACAAGTCCTTGAACTGATCAAAGTTACCTGGGATTTGGAGAGTTATCGTTTTAGTCCCACAGATGGAACATATTAGTAGCTTGAAGTGAGTATGCTCAACAGGTAGCACATCTATTATTGCAGACGCTTGTTCCAAATAAGCCTTGAGCCACCTACTGTCCAGATCCCATCGTATTTAAGGGGACCTAGACTACCCTGCAAAACAGAATTACTATACCTTAGGAACCCAAATCATATTGGGTCCTAGGTTTCTATTAGCATGAGCACGCAACTGCCTTCCTTCAGAAAACCTGTCCGGAAGACTACCCCTGTCCCTTGAACATGGATAACCCTTGCTGTGGGCACAGAGGGATTGTGCCAACAGTCAATCGCAAAGTGTCCCACTTTGCCGCAGCACCAACAAGAGTGAATGTTGTATCGCCGTTTTCGACCTGAACTAGTGACTGATGTAGTCACGGTCCTAGGTCTCAAAGGGATAGGGCATGTTCTTGTTGCACAAATTCCTCTTCCGTCGAGGCATGATGAAGGGTGGAACGAATGCATGATGTGAGTGTTATGAGGCCGAGAAGGCGGTGCCATTCTTTCAGGCATCTTCCTTGCTGAGGCTCCATGACGCCTGACATCATGACTTCTATTCTCCCTATCCCGTGTCCTCGAATGGAGAGAATTCTTCTGTGAACTAGGACCTGCAGATCCACACTTTGTTGTGGCAGTGGCCGGGAATACAAAGGGCTCAGAATGAGCCTTAGGTATTTCCTCATGGGTGGCCATGACGCCTCTTGCACTATGGACGTTTCCACATGGGGACAATTCACCCTTGCAGTGACCACAATTATTCCTGTGGTCATACCTGAAGGCATGATGAGTTGCCTTCCCGCTTGGAGTGGGAGGTCGGAACACTGTTTCCCCATTTATCCATCCCTGGATAATCCGGGAGATCCACCCAATTTCTTGTTTTCTCTTTATAGCATCAACTTTGGAAAAGTTAGATACTATACGTTTCTCATTTTCTAGACTATTCTCTAGAGCTGAGATCTTAGAGTCCTTGACCTTGTTGGACGCCAATTGGAGAACCAACAAGATCTTCAGTCGAGCAATCTCTCGAGCTTGCTCCTCAGCAAGTAGATTGCTTTCCTGAAGGGCTCTCTTCAGGGAATCAGTATTTTCTGGAGGAGAGCAGTTTCTGTCTTCAGAAAAGTCAAAAGATGTGGGACAGGATGAAGATGATACCTGCTCATCTGGGTTATTATCATTAGAATCAGTGACCAATGTTTCTTCCTCGTCGGAGTTGCTTTCCTCACTATCTTCTTCAGTCTCTAACAAGGATACTGGAGCTCTGATGCAATCCGAAGGATCCTTGCATTCATCTTCAGAGGTGAGGACTCCCACATACGCTTCATCCTCTGATTGGCAGCATATTTCAGCATTCTCTGACCCCCCCATCAGCTCTGAGATCGTCATCCACAGAGATTTAGCCGTTTTACATTTTTCCAACCTGGAGTGAGAGGCTCCAGACCAGACATCCATAATAATTTGTCGAATCCTCTGGTCCAGTTGGAAAAGTGAGAGTTCCATCTCTGACATCTCAGCAATGCACATGGGCACTTGGATCCCCGAATCGGAGGTCTTCATGGGGATAAACGGACCCTCTTCCAGGATGAGGGATGCTCGTGGATCGATGGCATCCAGGTGAAATAATACTCTCATCCTCCAGATGGGATAATAATCCTTTGAGCATGCAGGGAGTTTGAGTGGCAATACGTCATAATCCAGATCCATGCTTCTGACACTGGTGGCAGGATTCTGCTCAAGGTGTTAACCTTTTTGAAGAGCAACCTGGCTCTGATACCACTTGAAAGTCCACCTAGTGTCGGCTATGTGTACCTATGGGGGGGGAATAGGTAACGTGTGGTTCTTTTGCGGAATTTACAGATGTACCTGCACAATAAAAACAACAAACACAGCACACAGAATACACAGCAAATTTATAGTGGTTCCCCGACTTGGGTACATCCACTTTCCCCCTTCGACCTATCTCCCCAACAAGGGATGACTCGGTCACTTCACCAACGGGATTGAAATCCAATCCCTTCACTAACGGAAGGAGCCCTTCCACACGTGAGAGTCAACACTCCCACAAAGCGGGTTGCACCCAACCCTTACAACTCGGAACAAAAGTTCCTTTACAACGAAATGAAAATGTAGAATGTACACGTGATACAAACTTCTTTTGGAGACTACGGTGTTCCTCTTTGTTCGACGACGTGCTCTTGAAGTCGATGAAGAGTCTACGACCTTGGTCTCTCTTGGAGAAGATCTCCCCGGAACCGGCGGCGGCACACGAGCGGCGGCTAGCTTCGGAATCGGCGGCTACGATGAAGAGTGGCTGCAGAACTTGGAGATCTAAACTTCGTATCGAAACAAGCTAGGTCTACCAACGGTCACTCTAGGATCAGTCGTCTCGATCGATTCGGACGGGGGAGTTTTTCCCGGTCAACAAATCGAGAGACAAGAGATCTCCGGATAGACGCGTGAGACTCAAGCCTTGCTAAGCTTCTGTCACCGGAGATCGGGAAGAAGATCGATCAGCGGTGGCGACAACTTGACGCGAGCGGCGGCGGCGGAGCGGTGCAATTTCGCGAATTTAGGGTTACGTGCTCGGCCTCTTTCTCCGTGATTTTACTGTTCAAAAGTACCTGAGTATAAATACTGTAGGATTCTCAAATATGACCGTTTGTGGGACCCACAAATGAAATCCCCAAAATCCGGTTCAAACAAATCCAGAAGCAGAATCCGGTTCAGCAGCATTCTGAGAAAACGCCAAGTAAAAATCGGCGAGAATCGCAAACGATTCTCGACGAATCGGCGAGAATCACCAAGTGATTCTCGACGATTCGTCGAGAATCGTTTGTGATTCTCGTCGAATCACTTGTCGATTCTCAACGAATTGGACTTGGTATTCATGGGCTGCTTGACCACTGGTTCGGCGGGAATTACAAGTGATTCTCTCCGAATTTCACTTGGCACCATTTTGATATGGCCAGAAGGAGTCGGCGAGAATCACTGACGATTCTCGACGATTCGGCGAGAATCACTTAGTGATTCTCGCCGATTCGGCGAGAATCACTTGGTGATTCTCGTCGAATTTGCCTTGGACGATTTTTCGTCTTCCATCTAGGAGCTGCTCCTTGATCCTCCATGCTCCTTGTCTTCTCTTGCATATGAGCGGCCCTGTACTTGAAAGTAAGTGCACTCCAATAGAGAGAGTACACATAGGCCAACACACTGATCTGCTCAACGAGGGATTACGTCGTGCAGACCCGTGTATATTGACCTACTGCACCCTGACATTGGTGTGCACTTAGCGTGGAGAGACTGCAAGTACAACTTGAAAGAGTTTATCAAATACATTGTGAATTCATCTTAGCTTGACAGGGGGCTTCCTCAAATCTAGGTAATCGTGGATACAATACCCAACAGAACAGTAAAGCTCAAGAATATTCTAAGTACAAGTGTCGACACTAAGGGAATGTGTCGACACTCAGACAGAGTCTCAACTGAAGATATAAGTGTCGACACCCAAAGCAATGTGTCGACACTCAATAAGTATCAACAATAAAGACATGTGTCGACACCAAGAAGCAGTGTCGACACTTGACAGATACAACACATGAAGATGTGTCGACACAAAGGTGTTGTGTCGACACTTAGAAGAATTCAGCAAAATTCTGAATAACAAGTACTTGTGTCGACACTCAATTTCAATGTCGACACATGAAGGAGAAGCAGTGTCGAGATAAAGAATCAACAACACAGGGAGTTATGTCGACACCTTGTAGACTTGTGTCGACACTTACACAACTTGTGTCGACACTTAGTCTATAAGTGTCGACACTTAAAGACAGAAAGTCTCGACACTTTCAGACAGTTAGAGAACTTTCAAGAACTGACTGAATGACTTGACAGCTGTCGTTCCAGCCGGTCTACAGCACCTGTCAGAGATGTCAGAATTCAGTTACGGACCGGACCAGCCGGTTACCATGAAGAAAGCCTATAAATAGGCTCATACAGTCTCCAGAAACTGTTGTTCAAAAGTGGTTCACAGAGTTGTTCAATTTATTGATCAAGTATCTAAACAAGAAGATCTAGCTGTCCAAGTGCAGATCTAAGAAGTTGGAGAGAGAGGGCTCCATCCAAAAAATCAGCCGTTGGAACTAGGCTGAGAAGAAGGGTTCAGATTTATTCTGGATCTTAAGAAGCAGAGGTCAAGGATCAACTGCAGAAGGAGTCAATCTTATTGAGTTCTACTTTCAAGAAGCTTTGAAGAAAGCTAAGTCAGATTGAATCCAGCTGAGTTCTTCCAAGAACTCATCAAGAAACTCACAACTCCCCTCACTTGTTTCTGAGTTGCTGAGTTATCATTTGTAAATTCATTTTTATCTTATAGGATCCTTTGGATCTGAGTGTTTGTTAGCCTGTAATTATAAAGGCTGAGTGTAGGGCTTGGGAGCCTGAGTGTAGGAGATTGGAATCTCTGAGTGTAGGCCTTTTGTGGCTGAGTGTAGGCCTGGGTGGCTGAGTGTAGGCCTTTGTGGCTGAGTGTAGGCTTTGTGGAAAAGCTGAGTTGTAGGGCCTTGGGCCTGAGGTGTAGGAACCAGTTTGGGTTCTGAGATAGTGGAGAAGTTTGGCTGAATCTAGTACACTGCTAGATAGGCGAAGGGGGAAAGTGGATGTACCCAAAGCTTGGGGAACCACTATAAAACTGTGTGTCTTCTGTGTGCTGTGATTTGCTGTGAATTCTGTGTGATTGCTGTGTAAAAGTAGATTAGATTCTGTGTTTAAAACTGATTGCTGCCATTAAAGTTTAAAAAGAATTTGGTCACCTATTCACCCCCCCCCCCCTCTAGGTGTTTAGGTACTATATCTTTCACAGAGGACGACACACCTTCTCCCTACCGCTGCAAAAAATTCTAGCATCCTCTTCTTGCTCACTCTAAGAGCACAGAGTTACTCCGCTCCACATTCGTCGAAAGGCCTATAAGAACTAGCCGCTTCTCGACAATGAATGTGTTGATCTTCTAAAGAACAACACCCAGCTCGTGTGGATCCTCAAAGTCCAACAACAAAGTATAGTCATTCTCTTTCCCTGTTAGACGACGATAGAGGTTAGGAGGATTCCACCAAATCTCAAGCAGCTCCCACTGGTTCTTGATGAACCCATACATTGTCCCCTCATGACGATGGTCAAACTTGTCCTTGAATGACAACCACCTATTATTGCTCCGAACTTTGACCCGGTCTCTTGGGTCAAGGCAAACCTCACACCACTCGCAAAAGAGACAAACTGACATCCGACAGCCGTGCTCCCAAAAAATCAAAGCAGCCCCATGATCCTCGTCAACCCCACGGGAGAAAATTGTGTCACTGGAATGTTGCATAACTGAAGTATGCAATTGCCTCCTTAGTGGGAGAGATCTGAAAGCCCGCCTTCAAGCACCCCTCTATAATGGCGGAATTTCCCGCAGGAGGGTGCTGAATGTGCTCCAATGAGGATGGGATTACAATCTAGATGTCCTCCAAAATCCCAAAGCGTTTCCACCAACTGCCTATGAAAGCAAGGTTCAAGGTCGATGGAAGGCGAATCGATTGATGCGGAACAACACCCTTTGGCACCTGCAAGAGAAAATGGGCTTTAGCACCAAATCAAGCCAAGTAAAAGAAAGCCAGTATGCAGGGAGACATATACAAAAGCGGCCCCGGGAACGAGCACAGACGTGTTCTGCACACCAACTCGCTTGACGGTAAACCGCACGCGTGCTAACCTACAGGCGGCCCCCATGCGAGCCCGCGCGGCTAGCCCCTCCATGCGTACGTGCGTCCAGCCCTGGTAGTGTCGGTGCGACTTGCCCTGGTCGTACCCATGTTCTCCCGCGTGCGGCCAGCCTCACGCCCAGGCGGCCTCCCCACGCCGCCAACATGACTGCCGCCTCCGTAAATGCCACCATGTCTGTCACCTCCACAATAACGCCCCCTCCATGAAGCACTCCTGTCAATGCTCCCTTTCGCTCGCCTCATTCCTCATTTCCAAGTGATAAAAAGTATTGGACTTCTACGAGAGGGACATGTCGATCGTAGAAATCTGCTAACTCCATGCAAAAATCTGTAGACTTCAAAATCTCTACAACAATGTGAGAAAAGAACTATGCAACCCTCTTTAATTTATAGGCCCCAATGGAGGAGGAAGGTGTCCAAACTAGTAAAGATACTTCTTGCCAGATTTTTCTATCTCAGAAGAGGCAGCGAATACGCATCAATCTTTTACTGATTTCTTGCAAAGCATGGCGGATAATTTCCTAACAAATGAAACACGACAAAATAAGTAGAAAGTTTCCGCTCACATTGCTTCGCAGATCACGACTCGCGGAAATTTGAGAGCATTTTATGGGGTTCTGCCTAAAAGTTTTGAATCAAACCGGAGAGACTCGGACCAGGTACACATAAGCCAAACTGGACTAGTCATGCGCATCGGAGCTATAAGGCCCACAAGCCCTAAAAGAGAAGGTCGAGCCCGCGTACGTGCCCAATCGGAACGCGCAAGCGCGCCCAGCCGACATGCGCAAAGGACCCCCGCATGGCTTGTGCTCGCCCACAAACCACGAGTGCGCGGTCGCTCCACGCACAGGCCGTGCAGGTTCGCCCGACCACGCACTGGGCGCGGCAGCGTGCATGGCCATGCACAATGCATGGTCCCGCATGCACGCGACCGCAGGGCCGTGCACCTTGCGCGGTCGTGCCCCTTATATGGCCTCGCTCCCCACACGGCCGCGGTCACGCCCCCGTGCGGCCGCAAACCGTGCTACCGCATGCGTTGCGCCCCCGACGGTCTTCGCTGCTGGCAACCCCATAACCTCCGTCGTCAACGACCCCACTACCTCTGAACGCCTCCATCGCCGCCGGCCACGTCCGGCCGCTGCCACCTCCAGGAGCATTTCCCTAACCTCCCGAACTGCCCAGGTGGCACTCCCGTCATTTCGACAAAATTGGCAATCTGTGTGATCAAAATAGCGCAAAGTCATTCGCCAACACAAATCACTCACCAACGCAATTACCACCGTGATCCTTCGGGATATTATAAATAGGCCCTCATGGCTTCATTTGAAGTCATGCAACTCCAGTGACAAGAGAGAGAGAGAGAGAACTCTTAGGTTTTCCGGCGAGATCGTGGACTTAGGCCGATTCCCCGCTCAAAAATGCTCTCCTCTCTTCTTCTTGCGCTAAGGTTTCCCCATGTCTCAAGTGATGTCAACCGCCTCCGTGGGAATGCTCCCATCAAGGCTCCGCATCAATAAGAGCTCACTCCCCAAAAGCTCCGTGAAATTAGAGAATTTTACAGCCGGAATTCTCCCATCGAAGTTCCGTGAAGTCAGCGACACCGCAAGGTCGGAGCGCTTACGTCGAGGCTACGAGGAATTAGCCTCTTTTTTCCTCCTTTCCAGCACCTCTCCCTTGTAATGGAGTAGCAACTGTCGCCCTCTGAGATCAAACCAATCTTTGTTAAACTACAAGAAACTAGTGAATTTTGGTTCTACACAGATCCAACTATGTAATTTTTCACCTTTTTGGGGATTTTCTCGTCAAAAACGTCTCTTGCCCTTAGCCGTAGTTTTCTTTGGAAATTTGCGCTCCCGATCCGACTTCAAGCTAAGGAGGTCCGATTCCTCTGAACCGGCGAAAAGCCGGCCAACCCACAACAATTTTCTTGAAGTAAAAGTACACGACAGACTCGTGATTTTATATGACTTTTAATATCTAATGCTATATTTGATAGGTACACTTTCCTTTATCATTCATAGATAGGAGAGCATTAGTTTTCCTTTATCATTGCAGCAATCAAGGAGGCTGTAAGACTAATAAAGTTACTTAGACAGTTGGTTTGAGTCAGAAGATCAATAAAATTAATTGTGATAGTTTGAGTGTGAATTTGACCTTTTTTATGACCGTAGCATTTTTCATTATTGGTTTGTAAATTCAATTGAGGATGAAAAGTATTTCAACATTCTAAGATAGTAAAAAAATTTCAGATACATTTATGATGGGCATTTCTGTAGAGATGTTTAAATTACGACTAAACATAATTCAAATAGAAGATTGTGCAAATAAAGATGGATTGAAACTCTATGGTTGTTTTTGTACGAATGAGCAGCATGTTGATTTTATAATATAAAATATTTTGAACATAAATAAGTATAAAAGCGATGATGTAAATAATTGGATGATACATCAACAATGCAAATCATTAAATGATGTCAGTGAGGTTGTAAATGTTGGGAATGAGAGTGAACAATCCCGACCAGAACACTTGTTGCAAATTTGAGCGAGCACATGTGCGACCGCGTTCAGCGGTATGCAAGCGGAAACAACAATACAATACGAAATAAAAGCAACAAAAAACACAGAAAACACAGAATTTTTTAACATGGAAAACCCAATTGGGTGAAAAACCACGGGACGATCGGAGTACAACCCGGAAAGCCACCACTAAAAATGTGTGAAAAATACACGCACAGATTACAGGCTTCCCCTCCACCGATACACAAAAGAAATCCACTCCTCCACCACAAGCACGATCCACAAAGGATCTACACCACCAAGCACGATCCACAAAGGATCTAGACCACCACAACTATTCTCTTCCAACAACCACACATGCACAATATTTGAAAGAGAAATAAAACGAAGATAGAGAAGTCGTTACCCTGACGGATTGAACAATCTGTCCCAACATCAAAGATGACATTCCTCCAAACGTCCACGAACAAGGCGGCGTCTGAGCTCTGCGGCTCCAGCAAACAGGAAACGGGCCGCCGACTTTGGCTCCAACAGATACAAAGAAGAGTGTGGCGGCCTTTTCGGCTCCAGCAAATCGAAAGGCGGCCAGCACTTGTGGCTCCAGCAAGACGAGGACGGGCTGCTCCTTGCGGTTCCAGCAAGACAAGGAACGGGCAGCTCCTTGCGAACAAGGAAGAAAGGGCGGTCGGTCCTCCTATGGCGGCTCCAGCAAAACAGGAAGAAAGCGGCGACCGAGCTCCTTCGGCTCCAGCAAACAAGAGAACAAGGAAGATGCCCCCGGTACTCTTCGGCTCTAGCGAACAAGAACGAGGAGGCCGGCGGCCCGTGCAGTTCTAAGAAAATCGCGAGAGAGGGGGGTGGGGGGAGGAGCGGCGCTTGCGGTTTTCGCAAATAGGAGCATCTCGTATCCAATGATACCGAGTGTCGATGTGCTTCGACCTCGAGTGAAACGTGGGCTTCTTCCCCAGGTGAATAGTGCTCTGACTATCACACAGGAGTGTGTATCGGTTCTGAGTGAATCCAAGTTCTTTGATGAACCTGTTCATCCAAGGCAACTCCTTCCCAGCCTCAGTAACCGCAATGAACTCAGCCTCCGTGGTGGACAGTGCAACGCACTTCTGCAGTCTCGATGCCCACGAGACAGCTCCCCCTGCAAACAAAATCATGTACCCTAACGTCGATCTCCTGGAATCCACATCTCCAGCCATGTCAGCATCAGTGTAGCCCAACAGCTCAGGCTCACTGTCCCCAAATATCAACGTCAAATCTGAAATCCCCTGCAGGTATCTCAGTATCCACTTCATTGCGCTCCAATGCTCTCTCCCAAGATTGGAGAGAAATCTACTGACTGTCCGAACGATATGCGCAATATCTAGCCGTGTACACACCATCGCATACATAAGGCTTCAAACTGTTGATGCAAATGGAACCTTCTGTATCGCCTCGATCTCCTCGGGAGTGCTGGGGCACTGATCAGCGGTAAGCCTGAAGTGAGCTGCAAGGGGCGTGCTCAACTTCTTCGCCCGATCCATATCAAATCTCTGCAAAACTTTGCGGATGTACCACTCCTGTGATAACCAAAGTAATCTGGCTCCCATGTCTCTGCGAATGTGCATCCCCAAAATAGTCTTAGCAGCACCCAAATCCTTCATCTCAAAAGTAGAACTCAACTGTCGCTTCAACCCAGCAATGCGAGTAGTGTTCCTTCTGACGATCAACATGTCGTCCACGTACAATAGCAAAATGATGAAATCCTCTGGAGCATACTGCTTGATGAACATGCAGTGGTCAACGGTGGTCCTCCTAAAGTCGATCTCCCCCATGAAAGAATCAAACTTCCTATACCATTGTTGCGGGGCCTGCTTCAAGTCATATAAACTCTTCTGCAAGCATCACACCAGACCTTCCTTCCCTCTGACACTGAAACCCTCAGGCTGCTCCATGTACAGCTCCTCGTCAAGATCGTCATGCATAAAGGCGGTCTTGACATCCATCTGCTTTATCTCCAAATCAAGCCTTGCAACAAGTCCAAGTACAACCCGAATAGATGACATCTTCACCACAGGCGAGAAGATCTCATCAAAGTCAACACCCTGTCGCTGTCCAAAGCCCTTCACCACCAGCCCGGCCTTGTATCTGGGAGATGTGGAGGAATCACCCTGCTTCACCCTGAAAATCCACCGATTCTTCAAGGCCTTCTTGCCCTTAGGCAATCTCACCAAGTCATACGTGTGGTTCTTCTGCAGCGACTGCATCTCCTCCTGCATAGCAACCATCCATTGATGCTTCTCGGTGCTCTCCACAGCCTCGGCATAACTCTCAGGCTCCCCCGCATCAGTCAGCAATATGAACTCTGATGTAGAATATCTAGCGGGCAGGTGCCTGGCTCGATCAGACCTCCGTAGGGCCGGCTCCGGGGCCAGTGCAGGTACATCATCAGCAATATCCTCAGGAATTATTGGTTCACCATCAGTTGTGATATCATGATCTGGAAGGGCATCAGTACCCTGTGCTGGCTCAGGCTCAGTAGCCTCCTCAATATCCTCAGCTCCAACCATATGTGACTCCGCAGCAGCACAAGAGTCAACCTCTAACTCAACAGTCCCCTCAGGATCACCAACAGTCTGATCCTCATAGAAAACAGCATCACGGCTATGTACAAGCTTCTTCTCAACTAGATCAAAAAACTTGTACCCAAACTCTCCACTGTAGTCGTACCCCAAGAAAATACACTGTCGGGTCTTCGAATCCAACTTTAATCTCTCATCCTTAGGGACGTGCACAAAGGCTTTGCAGCCAAATACCCGCAAGTGACTGTAAGAGGGGTCTTTCCCACACCAGACCCTATCTGGAACATCCTCCTGCAAGGCTGAACTCGGCGAGAGGTTGATGACATGTGTTGTAGTAAGAAGAGCCTCGCCTAAAACATCCCTGGCAGCTTCGACTTAGATAGCATGCACTGAATCCTCTCTAATAGTGTCTGATTTATCCTCTCAGCTACTCCATTCAGCTGCGGTGTCATTGGCGTGGTCTTCTCATGTCGGATGCCATGGTCCCTGCAGTACTCGTCAAACGGACCAATGTACTCTCCCACGTTGTCGGACCTTATGCATCTCAGCCTCTTCCCAGACTGTCTCTCCACCTCAGCATGGAATATCCTGAAAGTATCGAGGACCTGATTTTTGGTCTTGATAGCATAGACCCAAAGATTCCTCGAATGATCGTCGATGAAAGTAACGAAGTACAAAGCTCCTCCTCTAGTTTGGACCTTCAGAGGTCCGCAAATATCAGTGTGAACTAGCTCCAATGGCTCCGTTCTCCTGGTGGAAGTGTGGCTGTGAAATGAAATCTCGTTCTATTTCCCAGCCATGCAATGGTCACAACTCTCCAAATGATCACCAGAAATGTCACTAATCAGCTTTTTCTTTGCCAGGCATCCCAAACCTTTCTGGCTAATATGTGCCAGCCTCTTGTGCCATAAGAAAGTGAATGCCTCATCCCTGACGGAGTTGGCCTGAGCAGCTTCAGGCCTCCCCTCCATGTAATACAGTCCATAATCTCTATAACCCCTGGACATCACAAGTGATCCCCTAATCAGCTTTCAGAAATCTCCTCCAAAGACACTCAGGTGTCCTTCATCTCCAAGTCCGCCAAAAGATATCAGATTGAAGCAGATGTCTGGCACATGTCGTACATCCATCAGAACAAGTAAGGCTCCAGTGCTCATCTTCAAATGCATGTGTCCACGCCCATGTACCTTGGACGTATCCCCATTGCCCATCCTCAACACCCCACAGTCATGAGTGGTGTAAGTGGCAAATAGCTCCCTGTTGTGGGAGACATGCGCGGAGGCTCCAGAATCAACGATCCAGCATCGGTAATCACACGCGAGTGCAGCAGTGATGTCGTTGTCAACAATAATAACGTCATCCTACTCAGTCAAAACGGTGGCTACCGTGTGACCCTCCTCTTTGCCCTCAGTGGCAATCCCCTTCTTCTTCTGGTCGTTCTTCAATTAGTAGCAAAATTTCTTGATGTGGCCCTCCGTATGACAGTAGTGGCATTCCACGTTCTGATAACGCGACTTTGACTTGCCCCTACTCTGACTCCTGTCCTCCTTCCTTCCTCGGCTCTTACTCCTTCCTCTCCCCTATACTTAGTAAAGAGAAAGTCAGCTCGTGAAGAAGAACCTGAAGTCCCCTGAGACTTTTGTCTCACCTCCTTATTCAAGATCCCACTCTTGGCGATCTCCATGAAAACAATCCCCTGGGGGGGGGGGAATTGATCAGAGAAACTCTGACCATCTCCCAAGAGTCTGGAAGTGATTTGAGAAGTCATAATGCATTCACCTCGTCTTCGAATGTCACCTTCATAGCAGTCAGACGATCAATAATGCCCTGGAACTCATTGACATGATCCAAAATAGGAGAGCCCTCCCGGTATCTGAACTCTCCAAACTTCCTCAGCAAATACAACTTGTTGATGCCCTTGCTCTAGGCATGCAAGGTCTCGAGAGTCTTCCATATTGCCTTTGCATCATTGATGCTAGCCACGTGGTTGTAGACGTTCGGCTCCATGAACCGTCTGACCAACACAGCTTCTGATGCTCCACCTTCTATTTTGTCGGATCCGTGTTGTTGAAACCGAAATCTCGGTCTCCTGTGGAGTTCACCCTTTGGGAAGGGGTGATCGCGCACCTACTTCACTCTTGTAAGCAAAACAACAAAAAAAACAAGGGAGAACTGACCCAAGGGCTCGACGGGGAGGACCCACCACACACCCGGAAGATCTGAGAGCGCTTCCCCTCCTTAGCCAAAGGCCAAGCTAAGGTACCCTCAGAAAGCACTTGAAAACTGGAGCAAGAGAGCACAGGAAGCCTGTTTTCTGGGGTACCCCTTGGGTCCTATTTATAGTTTTCAGAATCTGAACTACCAATAACCAAACTGAACTGACCTGAAATTACCAAAATGCTCTGGGTTGGGTCTGCCAACAGCCAAACTCCGTTGTTTTGAAGGGCTATGGGCAGACCAGCGGGGGCTAAACAGTAAAAGGTGCCTCATAGATCTGGGTGAGCTGGGGAGCCTGACCACCTCGGCGGATCCTACTCGCCTGCTGTTGCCGAGCTCCATTGCGTGAGTGCGAGTTGGGATGGCGAGCTCGCCTATCGATCGTCCTCCGTTAGTTGACCTCAGTTCGACGAATCTTGGCTTAACTCGGTGAATGTCGAGCTTGCGGTCGACGAATGCCGAGCTCGGGCTCGAGTTTCTCTACCGAGCTCGCCTGGGGCCATGGTAATCTGAGCTGGTCGGCCTGGTTCCGGGTTCACCCCGCTCGCCAGATACGGGGTTGTACGCAATCCCCGCTCTTTCTGAGCTTGGCAAAGCTCGGAAAGAAACATCCAACCCCAAGTGTTCGG
Source organism: Platanthera guangdongensis (assembly GCA_039583875.1). Lineage (NCBI taxonomy): Eukaryota > Viridiplantae > Streptophyta > Magnoliopsida > Asparagales > Orchidaceae > Platanthera > Platanthera guangdongensis. The sequence goes on from CM077154.1 coordinate 15,906,112, forward strand.
CGAGTGCGGGGTGGACTGGAGGGAATCTTCAGGTGGGGTCCACCTGTAGCTATATATATGCACCTGCATACTTTCCTGACTCTTGTCATTCCCTTTGCGCTAATCCTTCCAAGATGCCGATCCCCAAGGAGATTCAAGAGCGGCTTATGCGGGCCCTCCAGACCTCAGCTGCTCGCGTAGCCGCCCTAACAGTGGTCCCAGCTACTGTGCTGCAGGGTGGCTCTGCCAAGCCTAACTCCAAGAGGATGAAAACATTCCCTCAGGCGAGCGAGCCCATTTATGACGACATGAGGACCACCTTGGAGCACGGGACCGGCTCCTCCACTCTGCATGCCCCTGAGAAGGGGAGGAATATTGTCGAGGTCTGTGATGGCCCAGACAGCCACCCTAATGGCGTGGAGGACGTCGCACCGCGAGACACCACCCCGCGAGCCAAGACCACTCTGGGGGACTCGCGGTTCACGACTCCGGAGAACCATCCCCGAGAATCATCCCCTCCCTTTGGGACCTTAAGGGTGAGCTCGCAGAGGTTGAGCTCGCTGGTGCGCGCCCGCTCTCCCCAACAAGCTGTCGTGACCCCGGGGGCTGGTCTAGAAACCATCCGCATCCCAGGATTTGAGCTTCTCTCACCGGAGACGCGCGGCCCGGGTCGCGGGAAGAATTTGAGGTTTATCCCTCCCCGCATCTCCTTCAAGTTTCCGAGCTCGTCTGGTAGACTTTGCCCAGATTCCTGCCTCATGTGATTTTCCTGCATACCTCATTTTGCTGATGTTTGCCTCCACAATTCCCCCCAGCCAATCTGCTGCCGAGGAATCTTCGTGGGCAGCCCATTACTCTCCCCTCCCCTCCCAAAGCTCGTTGTACTCTTACCTGGACCCCGAAGTGGATCAAGGTGAGCTGGCGAGGAGGGAGGTTAAGCTTTTAAAGAAACTGGTGTGCGGGCTGCGCGAGGTGCATGGGGTCAACGAGGCGTTACAATGCGACTATACGCGTCTTGCTGACGAGGTGCGAAGCGGCCAGGCTGGCGAGCTAACGTCCCCTTCCCGGTTTCTGGATGAGATAGACGACGACCTCTCCGTGGTGTAGAGGAATTCTGGGAGGATCCGCGAGCTGCTCCGCACGCGACAGTCTGGGGGACGGGAGGTGCGAGGCCGGGGTAGATAAAGGCCGGCTCTTTTGCCGAACCGACTGGTACTCGCCTCCTGCTTTCCCCCCTGCCCGCGCGCCCCACTTTCATATTCCTGCACTTGTCTTTGTAATAAATAACCTTAAACATTCTTAGTCATACAATATTCAAATAATATATTGCTTTTTATTTGACTTAGCCTTGGTTGGAAGTGCCGGAAGTCGGCGAGCTGGGGGTTGGCGAGCTGGGTCGATTAGAAAGTTTGACCCTCTGATTACTTTTTCTATAAATAGCCCCCCCCCCCCCCCCCCCCCCCCCCCCCCACCAACCCCCGTCCCCCGTACTGCTGCTTTTACTGCTTACTCTTTCTCTCTCTCTTCCTGTGGTTTTCTTCTTGTCTACTCGCGCTCCGCCTCCTCTCGCGAGCATGGTCAAGACCAATCCCGACGCTGATGGTCGCACCAAGTGCGCCCAACACTTCACTGATTACTGCTTCTTCGAGGGGAATACCACCGAGGAGGAGCTTGCGAAATTTGTTGGCGACCACGTTCTGCCGGGCTTCGAGGCCCGCCGGCCGAGGCAGGGGGAGGCCATCAATACCTTTTACGACGACTAACTCGCCTTCCCCATCCCTCACTTTGAGGTGGGGTTTCGCCTCCCCCTCTGGCCGGAGATCCGGCAGATTCTGAAGTATTATGGCGCGGTGCCCGCACATCTGAACTCCAACGCCATCGCCATGATGGTGGCGTTCGTGAGCTATCTCCGACAAGAGAGGATTGAGTTCAACCTGACAGTATTCAGGAAACTCTTCTCTTATATGGCGACGCCGGATGGGGTTGCCTAATTCGGCGGCTCACTGATCAAAGTTCGTGAGATCGCGAACAAGCACCATAACTGGATGAGCAAGATCGCCTTTATCAAGGGTGATCTCGGCAACATCCCGTACTCGCCGCAGCAGAAGGGCGAGGAGGTCTACCGCCCCCGGCCGTGTCCAGCAACGATGCCGACCTTCCGACGTTTTTCCTCCAAGAGGACTTCGAGGTCGCCTTCTTGCGAAGGGGCCTCGATGCGCTTCTCACCGTCCTACCCAGCGAAGGTATTGTTCTCTCCTCACCGCTGAGCTCGCCAGGTTGCCGAGCTCGCCGAATTGCTATTGAAGATCTTCTAACTTTTTCCAAGTTTTTTTTCTTGCAGGGGAGCGGCTAATTCCCGTAAACCCGCCGTTTGCGGACTCGGGGTTGTACCCGGGCCCCCTTGCTTGCAAGAAGGCGATGGCGGCGGCCTGCCGAGATGAGGCGGCCTTCTCTCAACCATCTTCCAGCAAGAGGCGTTCTGAGGATGCGGGGTCAAACCCGCCACACCGCCAGCAATTACCAAAAAAGATGAAGAAAACTGTGCTCGCTCCGCGGGGAAAACAACATCAACAACATCAATCCAGCCCCAAGTACATAAGCTCGCCTCAGACCATCCCCGACGCGTCATTGGAGAGTCCGCTGAAGGAGATCATCAGTAAGGTGCGGAAGGGCGGCGAGGCTCATGTTCCCCCTGTGGCGATCTCCTCACCTCCTTCGGCAAAGAGGGCGGCTCGCGAGCGCGGGGCACCGAAACTTCATCCCCTCTTCAGCTTTGGGGGCGGTGGAAAGACTCAGCGGGCGAGCCCATGGTGCAGTGGGACGAGCTGGCCTACCGGGTTTCCATCTCCACCCTGCACCCTTCCTGGCATGACCGCAAGCCCGCCATCGGTCACTCTTATGCCCTCGGCTTCGGTCTCTATGGTCGGGAGGACGCCGAGGCCTACAAGAGCATGACCCTACGGTAGCTCGGCCATGATGGCCTGCAGGCCCACCTGTGGGCCATGGAGCTTCATCACATGCTAGTCCGTCGCAGCTTCGGCCTTAGCAATCAACTCCAAAAAGCCGAGCAAGCCCGCGACGTCGCCAAGTACAAGGTCACTGACTAGATGAGGCGGCTCGGCATCGCCGAGGGTCTTCTCGCCCAGGCCGCCGGCGGATTGGTGAGTATCAGGCTTCTCCTTTTTACTTGAAATATTTGGCGTTGTCACTGATGAACTTTTCTTCTGTCAGGATGCCAAGGCCGCCGGAGAGTTGCAGGCTCATAATGTCGAGCAGGGGGAGGAGATCTGCCAGCCACGTGCCCAGCTTGCCGAGCTTGATGGGGCGAACACGAAGCTAAAGGATGAGAACCAAAACCTTAGCCGCGAGCTCCGCCATCAGGCGGAGATTTTCTTCCCGCCCAGCAGCGCTGATCCTACCCTCCCCTACAAGAGGCCGAGGAGCTTTGGCGAGGCTGACCTCGCTGAGAGGCTGTGGATCAACTCCATCCAGGCCGCCGAATGCACCCTCCAGATGATGAAGGACATTGGAGTGCTGGTGGAGGGGTGCGAGGATATTTCAGCCCGGGACCTGATGCCGAGCCTGTTCCCGGCGACGCCTCCCAGCGAGAAGGAAGACAGTCTGGACACGCTGTTTGGTAAGGATTTCGAGGATCTGTCAGGCGAAGGAGGGGAGGACCACCAATCTGGCGGGGGGGCAAGATCTAAATGTACATAACATGTAGTCTCGCCGGGGCGAGTTCAATCCTGTAAATATTTTTACTCAATGAAAGAATATTTTTGATACCTTGTCCATCATAGTAATGTCATTACGCATATATTTTCCTTTTGCTGGATTCTTCTGTCATGCCTTGTTTGTCTGTGAGCGCTCTCCCCAGCGACCTCGCATAAATAGGTACTGCGAGTAGGATAGTCGTTAGGACTCGCCCCTGAGATTATATCTTGAGAGTTCGGCAATTCTCAGGACTCGCCAAAGCTCGCTCGCGGGCTGCCCATGATCTTATCAACTGAAAACCAGATTCACTAAATTTTTCCAAGTAAAAAACAAAGTGGGGGCGAGGCATCTCGGCGGGATCCACGTCCCCTTAGTGAGGTTTAAGGGATTTGCCCGTCAATTCTCGGGACTCACCCCAGCTCGCCCACGAGCTGCCCATGATCTTATCAACTGAAAACCAGATTGACTAATTTTTCCAAGTAAAAAACAAAGTGGGGGGCGAGGCGTCTCGACGGGATCCACCTCCCCTTAGCGTGGTCCAAGGGCCTGGCTCGTCAATTCTCGGGACTCGCCCCAGCTCTCTCGCGAGCTGCCCATTATCTTATCAACTGAAAACCAGATTCACTAAATTTTTCCAAGTAAAAAACAAAGTGGGGGCGAGGCGTCTCGGCGGGATCCACCTCCCCTTAGCGAGGTCCAAGGGTCTGGCTCATCAATTCTCGGGACTCGCTCCAGCTCGCTCGCGAGCTGCCCATGATCTTATCAACTGAAAACCAAATTCACTAAATTTTTCAAAGTAAAAAAACAAAGTGGGGGGGGGGGGACGAGGCGTCTCGGCGGGATCAACCTCCCCTTAGCGAGGTCCAAGGGTCTGGCTCATCATCCTTCTGCCGAGGCCGAGCTGATTTAGCGAGCCCGAAATCGCCCCTACCGAGCTCTCATCTTAATCTTAGAAGGGCCAAGTTTGCTCGGGGTCCAAGGCTGATACCCCCTGATCCTAAAGCTTCTTTTACAATAAATGGACCTTCCTAACTGGGGTTGAGCTTCCCCATGGTTGCCGACATTCCTGCTGCATCCACCTTGTTCAGCAACAGGTCCCCCTCCACAAATTTCTTGAATCTGACGTGCTTATCAAAGTACTTGGCCATCCTCCTCTTCACCTCTTCCTGTCGAACAGCGGAAAAGTCCCGCAGTTCTTCTACCATGTCGAGGGAGAGCCACAGCTCTTCCTCGTTCTCAGCATGCCATCCTTCCCTGCCTTCCCCTGCTGCGACAACTCGAGGCGTTTGAACTTTGAACTCCACGGGGAGCACTGCCTCGCACCCATGGGAGAGCTTGAAGGGGGTCTCTCCTGTAGCTGTGTTGGGGGTGGTCCTCAAGGCCTAGAGAACCGTGGGAAGCTGTTCCGCCCAGCTCCCCTTCAGATTTTTTCTACTTTATTTTTTAGGAGGTTGGCAATGATCTTGTTCACGGCCTCCACCAGCCCATTGATCCTAGGATGGTGGACCGAGGCGAACCTGAGGCCGATCCCGAGCTACTCGCAGAAACTGGTAAACTCCGCGCTGGCAAACTAGGGCCCATTGTATGTGACGATTTCCTGGGGCAACCTGTGGCGGCAGATGATCTCCCCCCAAATGAAGTTCCTGATGACATGGTAAGTCACCTTAGCCTATGCCTTTACCTCCAACCAGTTGGAGAAATAATCGATCATTACTAGTAGGAACCTCCTCTGCCCACTGGCTTGGGGGAACGGCCCAACCAAATTCATTCCCCAGATGGCAAAGGGACAAGGGGCTGTGATACTCTTGAGTCACTGAGCTGGTTGTAGCTGGAGAGGGCAAACATCTGCCACTTGTGGCACCTTCTTGCAAACTTCGTCGCATCTCAGCCCAGGGTGGGCCAGAACTACCCCTGCCAGACAATCCTCCCTTCCAGGGTCCGACTCCCGGAGTGACTTCCACACTCCCCGGAGTGGACTTCTTCCAAAATTCTTTGTACTTCCCCCTCGGCCACGCATCGAGCCAACATCCCCCAGAGAGTCTTTCTGAACAACTGCTCATCCTGGAGGAGGTAGTACACCGACTTGTGCCTGAGCTTCTTCTTGTCCACCCCCTCCGGATACTCTCCCGTGGAAAGGAAAGTTACGACCGGATCCATCCATGAAGGTCGCTGGTCTATCTCCATAAGCTCCCCCTCTTCTACGGAAGGGCGGAACAAGTCGGTGATGGTGCCCCCCACCTGAGGACCATGCTTCGCCAGCTGATCGACCTGCTCATTCTCGTCCCGGGGCACGTGTTGGATGGAGAACGTTTGGAACGTGCCAATGACCCCCCTTTACTTTGGCTAAGTATAGCCGCAGGGTAGGCTCTCTCGCCTCAAACTCCTCGTTGATCTGGGAAGCTACCACCATGGAGTCAGTAAGGACCTCCACGTCTAACACCCCAGCTCCCTGGCCAGGCGCAGCCCTGTTATCACGGCCTCATACTCAACCTGATTGTTGGTGATGGGAAAGTGCACCACCATTGTTTGTTCAATTCTAGTTCCCTGGGGACTTTCCATGATCACCCCCACCCCTAGGGAATGCCTTCCCGAGGCACCATCCACATTTACCTTCCAAGGAGTTGGATGAGTGATCTCTTCCTCCGCTACCTTAATCACATAATCGGCCAAGAAGTCGGTCATCGCTTGAGCTTTGATCGAGAGGCGGGGGATGAAGGAGACATCGAACTCACTCAACTCCACCGACCACTTGGCCAACCTGCCAGAATGCTCCACCCCCTCAAAGATGTTGCGGAGGGGATGGTAAGTCACAACTCGGATTGAGTGTGCCTGGAAATAGGGCCGCAGTCTCTAGGCTGAGATGACTAGGGCGAAGGCCAGCTTCTCCAAAATCAGGTACCGGAGCTCAGCCTTCCTCAGGACTCTGCTCACGTAATATATGTGTAGCTACTTCTTCCCCTCTTCACGAACTAGGACAGAGCTCAGGGCCTCCGCCCTGACCCCGAGATACAAAAACAGGTCCTCCCCCTCCTTTGGCCTTTGGAGCAATGGGGCCCGAGTCAACTGCACCTTGAGGGTATGGAATGCCTCCTCGCACTCCTTGGTCCACTCGAATTTTTGACCCCCCCCCCCCCCGTCCCCTCAGTGTTTTAAAGAAGGGGAAACACTTCTCCCCAGCCCGGTGGAGGAACCTACTTAGCCCTGCCAGCTTCCCTGTCAGCTGTTGCACCTCCTTGGTGTTCCGTGGGGATCCCAGCTCTAAGATGGCCTTGACTTTATCGGGATTCGGCTCAACCCTTGTAGGGGTGAGGAGGTGTCCCAAGAACTTTCCCCTGCTAGCCTCAAAGACACACTTCTAGGGATTCAACCGCATCTTGTACTTGCGCAGGGTAGCAAAGGTCTCCTACAGGTCCTGGAGGTGAGAGTTGACATCCTGACTCTTGACCATGAGGTCATCTACATACACCTCCAGGCTTCTCCCCTTCTGCTCTTTGAATACCCTATCCATCATCTTCTGGTAGGTCGCCCCTGCATTCTTTAGCCCGAAGGGCATCATCTTGTAACAGTAGCATCCTTCCCCCGTGATGAATGAGACATCCTTGATATCAGGGGGATGCATTCTGATTTGATGATAACCTGAAAATGCATCTAGAAAACTCATTACAGAAAAACCAACGGCTGAGTCAACCAGCGCGTCGATCCGAGGCAAGGGATAACAGTCCTTAGGACAAGATTTATTAAGCAAGAAGAAGTCGATACACATATGCCACCAGTCGTCCCCTTTTTTCACCATGACTACATTTGAGACCCAGCTGGGGTATTGGATCGTGGATATGAAGCCGGCCTTGAGGAGTTTCGCCACCTCCTCCCTGATGGGCTCTGCCAGCTTGTCCATGGTGGACCTCTTCTTTTGTTGGATGGAGCGTGTTCCCGGGTCCATGTTGAGGCGGTGGCAAGCCACATCCGCATTGACCCCCGGCATCTCCGCCGCGCTTTATGCGAAGATTTCCACGTTCCTCTGGATGCACTCTAGCATACTGCTATGAGCCTCCGGGGTCAGCCCTCCGCTGATGCGTACCTTCTCCACCCTGCCTTCTCGGGTGAGGACCTCCAGCTCCACCACCTCTTCTGCAAACTCCAACCTGGACTGCTCTCCCCATTCTTCAACATCCCTCTCCCCTGGGATGAGGACCTCCGCCTCCACCTCTTCTTCCACGACCATCGCCTCGGCCAACTCCTCCCGATCTCCTCTTGCTGCCTCTACCTCTATGCAGCTCTCCACCTCCAGCTCCTCACTGCCAGCTTCCTGCTCCGCCCTCTCCATCCTTCCCTCTATCTCCTCGGCTCCCTTCTGCAAAGAAATGGGGTTTACGGCGGTGACGTAGCATTCCCGTGCCACTTTGGGGTCCCCCCTGACCCTGACCTGAATTCCCTCTGCATTGAACTTCAAGCATTGATGGAACTATGAGGGGATGCAGCGGAAGGCACTGATGAGTGGCCTCCCAAATATGGCGTTGTAGCTGCTGGGGGCATCCACGATGACGAACCTGCAGTTCCTGGACTGCCCCCGCCCACCCCCCCCCCCCAGGGTGATATGGAGGCCTACTCCTCCCTCCACTTCCTTCCCTCTCCCCAGAAAATCCGAACAGGGGCCCATCCGAGGCCAACACCCTCTTAGCCTCCACCTTCATCGTGTCAAATGCCTTCTTAAAGAGGACGTTGACGGAGCTTCCGTTGTCGACGAGGATCCTAGAGACGGAAAAATTTTCGATGGCTATATGGATGACCAGCGTATCGCAAAAAGGATCCTCATGATCCGCCATATCGCTCCTGGAGAAGGTGATCCTCTCTTCTGGTGGTGGAGTTTAGGATGTGGAGCCAACGCTCCGGCGATATATGGTGTGGAGGCTCGCCTTCCGGGAAGCCTCGACCCCCCCCCCCCCCCCCCCTCCGCCCCGTGGATCACTCTGATCCCCCTCGGGTCCCAACATCCACCCGGTCTTCGCAACGGTCCTCCTCCGCCCGAGGCAGGACCTCCTCCATCCTCACTTCCTTACGCCCCTGTTGCTGCTGCCGCTCCCTATTTCCCATTATTTCGAGGAACTCCGGGCATGTGGCGATGGCGTGCCCTTCCTCCTGATGGAAGTCGCAGTAGGGCAACTCCACCCTAACTTCTCTCCTCCTCCTCCTGGCTGCTCTCCTCCTCTCCCCTATGGCTATGGCCATAGCCTCATCTTGGTTAGGGAGTCGAGGCCTCTGCTCCTGCCTCCAACCCGGGGGGTGGAATTGATCTTGCACCCTGGTGGCGGTCCCTTCCTTGGTACCCTCTCTGTGTCCCCTGCCCTTGCCACTCGGGCCTCCAGCCCAGTTAACAATCAGGATCCTGATGCCCCCACCTGGGCTATTGCTGCCCCTGGAGCTGCCTCTGCTCCCTCTGTTGGGGCTCTCCTCTCCTCTCCTCCTGTACTCTTACTCCTCTCGGCTCCTTCTCCTCTTCCGTGGCCCACCTAGCCAGCTTCCGGGCAAACTCCGAGTTTGACGCCTCCCCGTCAACTTCTCTCACCTCCCTCTCCATCAACTCCTCGTAGGAGAGGGGGGGTATCCTCTTCAACTCCATCATGAAGAAACCGTATTGCAGTCCTAGGGTGAAAGCCATCATCAAACTATGGCCCGACATCTCCTGGACCTGGGTGACCTCCTCCTAGAACCTGTCTACGTAGCTCCCCAGCGTCTCGTTCATTCCCTGCTTGATATGGAACAGGGACTCCGACTCCTTCTTCTTCCTCTTCGAGGTAGTGAACCTCAGCATGAACCCCCAGCGCAGGTCCTCGAAACAGTAGATTGAGCTAGCCGGCAGCTGATGGAACGACTCCCTCGCCTTCTCCTTGAGTGTGATGGCAAAGAGTCGGCATTTGAACCCATCTGACATTTGCCGGATTGAGACTACGTCCTCAAACCACTGGACGTGTTGGACCGAGTCTCCCTTCTCGGTGTAGTAGGAAATCTCGGGTTCCCTGAACCCTTCTGGAACTGGAGCTGAAGAGACCAACTCACTGAAGGGGCTGCCTCCCCCTACTGGGCGATCTAGCGAGTCTCGCGAGCCCAGCTCGCCGAACCGGCCTCGGCCTGCCGAGCTAGGGAAGAGCTCGCGCTCGGGGAGCTCGCACCCCCGACCCTCCTCGACAATTTCTTTCCCAGCTCACCTGCCGGGGGCATCCTCGCCCAGAGAGGGGGCAGCTGCGATCTGGACTGCTGGAGTCGAGCACTCGGCTCGCGTGTCGCGTGCGAACTTGACGAGGCCCAGCACCTCGTTCCTGAAATCTTCAAACATCCCCAATGTGGCCGGAGGTTGGGGGGCGGCGAGCTCGACCTATCAGGTCCCTGTCCTCCTGTCATCTAGCTCGCTGAAGTTTTTCTGCACTGACCATGCTCAACGCTCACCGCACAAAAATGTTGAAACCGAAATCTCGGTCTCCTATGGAGTTCACCCTTGGGGAAGAGGTGATCGCGCACCTACTTCACTCCTGCAAGAAAAACAACAAAAGAAACCAGGGAGAACTGACCCAAGGGCTCGGCGGGGAGGTCCCACCACACACCCGGAAGATCTGAGAGCACTTCCCCTCCTTAGCCAAAGGCCGAGCTAAGGTACCCTCAGAAAGCACTTGAAAACTGGAGCAAGAGAGCACAGGAAGTCTGCTTTCTAGGGTACCCCTTGGGTCCTATTTATAGTTTTTAGAATTGGAACTGTCAATAACCAAACTGAACTGACCTGAAATTACCAAAATGCCTTGGATTGGGTCTGTCAACAACCAAACTCCGCTGTTTTGAAGTGCTATGGCCAGACTAGTGGGGGCTAAATAGTAAAAGGTACCTCATAGATCCGGGCGAGCTGGGGAGCCTGGCCACCTCGGCGGATCCTGCTCGCCTGCTGTTACCGAGCTCCATTGCGCGAGTGCGAGTTGGTACGGCGAGCTCGCCCATCGATCGGCCTCCGTTAGTCGACCTCAGCTCGACGAATCTTGACTTAACTTGGCGAATGCCGAGCTCGCGGTCGACGAATGCCGAGCTCAGGCTCGGGTTTCTCTGCCGAGCTCGCCTGGGCCTTGGTAATCTGAGCTGGCCGGCCTGGTTCCGGGTTCACCCCGCTCGCCGGATACGGGGTTGTACACGTGTCCTTTGACATCTCCTCAAAGATAGTAGCATGCCAACCCTTCATATATATCAGATCATCCATCAGTAGATGCCACTGGTGATAATTGGCACCATTCAACTTTACCATCTGCTCCGAACCTGATGAGCACTCCATTCTGCTTTGCCAACTGGCCGGACCAACCACTGATCTTTGAGTCGACTATCTCAAAGTATACAAATGGAGAGGATAGCCAGCGAGCCAATGGTCGTAAACTACCACTCCCAATTGCACACCCGAGATCCCGATCGACTCATCCTGAAACCCCAAAAGGTCAGCCCGGTATCTGCTCAGTCATTGAACGGCTCTGTCACTGAACCTGGCTCTGATACCACTTGTTGGGAATGAGAGCGAACAATCCCAACCAGAGCACCTGTTGCAAATTTGAGCGAGCACTTATGTGACCGCGTTCAGCGGTATGCAAGCGGAAACAACAATACAATACAAAAATAAAAGCAACAAAAAACACAGAAAAGCACACAGAAATTTTTAACGTGGAAAACCAAATTGGGTGAAAAATCACGGGACAATCGGAGTCCAACCCAGAAAGCCTCCACTAAAAGTGTGTGAAAAACACACGCACTGATTACAGGCTTTCCCTCCACCGATCCACAAAGGATCTCCACTCCTCCACCACAAGCACGATCCACAAAGGATCTACACCACCAAGCACGATCTACAAAGGATCTACACCACCACAACTATTCTCTTCTAACAACCACACAGGCACAATATTCTAAAGAGAAATACAACGAAGATAGAGAAGTCGTTACCCGAACGGATTGAACAATCCGTCCCAACGTCAAAGATGACGTTCCTCCAAACCGCCACGAACTAGGCGGCGTCCGAGCTCTGCGGCTCCAGCAAACAGGAAACGGGCGGCCGACTTCGGATCCAGCAGATAAAAAGAAGAGTGCGGCGGCCTTTTCGGCTCCAGCAAATCGAAAGGTGGTCGGCACTTGTGGTTCCAGCAAGACTAGGACGGGTTGCTCCTTGCGTTTCCAGCAAGACGAGGAACGGGCGGCTCCTTGCGGACAAGGAAGAAAGGGCGGCCATTCCTCCTGCGACGGCTCCAGCAAAACAGGAAGAAAGGGCCGGCTGAACTCCTTCGTCTCCAGCAAACAAGAGAACAAGGAAGATGCCCTCGGTCCTCTTCGGCTCCGGCGAACAAGAACGAGGAGGTCGGCGTCCCGTGCGGTTCCAAGAAAATCGCGAGAGGGGGGAGAGGAGCGGCGCTTGCGGTTTTCGCGAACAGGAGCAATAGGGAGAGGGGGCGGACCGGCTCCTTTTATTTCCAACCCTAACTCAATGAGCCTGCTTTTTTTAGGTGTTTTATATATACATATATGTATATATAAGTAGGTGTAAAAACAAGACCAAAATCACAAGCCGCAACTCGCGCGTCCGGTGATTTTTACCGACTCGGATGGAAACCACACCCAACAGTAAAAGTAAAAGATAGTATGATGTTAGTGATGATATAAATAACAGAATGATGTAAATATTATAAATAGTTAGTAATATCACAATCTTACAAATAAAATAATGGTCATGAATAACTGACAATATGATGTTAGCGTTAGAGGTGATATATATATATATATATATTATATATATATATATTTATCTATTATAAAGATGTATCGAAATCAGATCACAACCGTTGAATATAAACCGAATATTTGATCGCAGTCGTTCCTCACAACAACGAATCAGGACCGTTCATATTTTTTATAGGTCTCCTAAACCTATATAGGACCTCTAAAATTTAGGGCACCCTACAATTTCATCAGCTCAGTCCAAAAATACAGGCCCGCCAGCCCGCCTACAAATACACAACCCGCCGGCCCAGCACCCACCAGCCTAAATAACATGCCAAACCCGCCCCTTTGTATCACATCTACAGAACTGCAGATGCAAAACCCCTTATATAATCATGCAGCAAGACTAAAATTGGCGGTGTGGGACTAAAGCCCACACCGCCAAATAAGTT